>PISX010007397.1:0-89410 GCA_004024625.1 Mellivora capensis
AGATGAGTCCTCATCTACAGATGTCCTCTTTATAATCATCCTTCTAACATTCTGTTAAGGAAGGAAATGGCCCAGCAGGCAGAAGAGTTCTGTACTTTCACTGCACCCATCTTCTTCCCTGGCTTCTGGCAGGGAAGCCTGCTGTGTCACTTCTCTCCCACCACTCGTAAACTGCCGGAAACAGGGGGAGTAGTGTGCTCTCCCCATCACTGCCATCAGAAATCTTGTAGCATCTGCCAGACCAAGACAGATCGCCTCTTACTCTGTGAGGCCCATCTTGTTGATGGGGTCCAGCCTGAAGGCCCCAAGCACCATTTCAGTGTTGTTATTGGCAACATGATTGAGAGGGGAGCTGGGCCATTTGTCAACTTGGCCTTCACAGGACTATCGGATTGAAGCAAGAGAGAAAATGTATTTTGCTTTCAACAAGGTTCCTATTTCTGTCCTACGTGATCAACTCCGAGATGTCATAACAACATGGTGTCTTACTTACTCTACTTTTAGGGTACTTTGAGACTGTTAGGAGAGGTGCAAGCAGAGAACTGAGGGCTAATCCTTACTGAGGAGTGCGATGCTGCTCTGTGATTGTTATTTGTGTTAGACGGAATCATGCCACCCCTCCCTCCACACCGTAAGGATGTCCAAGTCCAAGTTCCTGGAACTGAGAATGTGTTTGTTACATGGCAGAGGGACTCAAGGTTGCTCCTCATGTGATTTTAAAATAGGGAGAGTCCCCTGGGCCATCCTGGTGGGCCCAGTATAATCAAAAGGGTCCTTCAGCATGATACAGGGAGGCCAAAGAGTGAGTCATTGGGAAAAATTCAACCAGCCACTGTTGGCTTGGAAGATGCAAGGGGATCATAAGCCAAGAGATGTGGGCATCCTCTAGTAGCTGGAAAACACAGCAGAAGAATCTTCCCTGAGTATCCAGAAGGAATACAGCCCCTAAAATCAAGCTGGTACCTTGATTTTAGCCTAGTGAGACCTATTTCAGACTCCTGACCTCTAGAAATGTAGACTAATACCTCTGTGCCATTCTAAGCCACCAAGTTAGTGTTTCTCTATTATAGCAGCAATAGGAAATGAATACACTACTTTTCATTAGCCCCTTGAGTAAAGGTCAGTTCCTAGACAGTCCCCTCCTTGTGTTTCTGGAGGACTTCCCCACATGTGGAAGGAACAGGGTTAATCACTGCAGTGGGAAAATTACCCCACCCAGCACGTTTCCATAGAAAACCATTGTAGAGCCACACTACTCTTTTTTTAAAATTATTTATTTATTTTTTAAATTTCTTTTCAGTGTTCCAGAACTCATTGCTTATGTACCACATCTAGTGCTCCATGCAATATGTGCCCTCCTTAATACCCATGACCAGGCTCACTCAACCTCCCTACCCCCCTCCCCTCCAAAACCCTCAGATTGTTTCTCAGAGTCCACAGTCTCTAAGGGTTCATCTCCTCCTCCAATTTCCCCTGACTCCCTTCTCCTCTCCATCTCCCCAGGTCCTCCATGTTATTCCTTATGCTCCACAAACAAGTGAAACCATATGATAATTGACTTTCTCTGATTGGCTTATTTAACTCAGCATAATCTCTTCCAGTAAAAAGAAGGGCCATCTGTACCCCATTGTTCATAGCAGCAATGGCCACAGTCACCAAACTGTGGAAAGAACCAAGATGCCCTTCAACAGACGAATGGATAAGGAAGATGTGGTCTGTATATACAATGGAGTATTATGCCTCCATCAGAAAGCATGAATACGGGGTGCCTGGGTGGCTCAGTGGGTTAAGCCTCTGCCTTTGGCTCAAGTCATGATCTCAGGGTGTTGGGATCGAGTCCCGCATCAGGCTCTCTGCTCCGCGGGGAGCCTGCTTCCCTCTCTCTCTCTCTGCCTGCCTCTCTGCCTATTTGTGATCTCCCTCTGTCAAATAAACAAATAAAATCTTTAAAAAAAAAAAGAAAGCATGAATACCCAACTTTTGTATCAAAATGGGTGGGACTGGAAGAGCCACACTACTCTTACACCTGAGAGCCTTATCTGATCAGTGGGGCTGAATTAGTAATTACTGAGAGTGCTCTCTGTTCCTGCATATTTGGTCAAGATTTGGTGGGCTGGCAATGGGAGCAGGACTCCGTCGAAATTGTTATCTCTGTTCTCTGTGGTGTTACGGGGTTCGCCTGTGTGCTTGTAGTCAGTTGGCACGTTGGTTGGGTGTTGGCTGCTCCTGGATGATGTCGTTCACAGGTTACAGTTGGGGCACACGCTGGTTTTCGTCCTTGGTGAAACCTCGCTGAGGCTTCCTCATGTGGCAGATGGGTTCCAAGAGGGAGGATGCAGACGTCTCTTTCAGTCTGGGCTCCGAAGATGCAAAATGTCATTCCACTACTTTCAATTGGCTGAAGCGAGTCACAAGGGCACCCCAGATTCAACAGAGAGTTGAGAAATAAGGTCTATTTCTTGAGGGGCGCAGGGCTGAACTCCTATTGCAAGGGCATGTGCATACAGGGATGGGAGGAACTAGCAGCCATATTTTTCAGACTCCCACACTCTCTATGGTTGCCTTTCTCTGGCTTGAAAGCCCCTAGCTGGCGTACGTCCTCCTTCTGCTCCTGCCTCTTCCACATGGTGAGCCCGCTGGGGCTGGCTCTGCCCTGGAGGGGAGAGGCCTGTTGAAACTGTTGAAGAGATGTCTCAGTGTGAGTCAGAGAGGAGTGAAAAACTCCTCCAAGCCCCAGGGTCAGTCCCCACGCACCAGCCCGGGTAGCCAGCCGTACCCCTGTTCTCAGGACCTCTTTCTGATGCCCTCGTGTATTTCTCCATTTCTTCAGGACCTGGAGAGGGCAAAGGCAGGATTCATGACTGCCTCAAGAACTTAGCAGTGACCACCTGAAGGAGCTAGAGTCATAACCCCTGGCAAGCAGGGGAACGTTCAGTAAGGACAAAGCCAGGCCCCTGTTCTAAAAGAGAAGGTTCGGACTACCAGTATAAATGAGGAGGTGGGATGCACAAGACAAAAGGCTTTCATCATCCTTGTGAACCAATGACAAAATGTCCGACAATTCCAATATTTAAAAAACATGGACAGAATTCTGGAAAGCCTTTGCTGGTTTCACGTTCACAGTCTGGTTAAGTCATCTTTGCATAATAGCTGATATTTGAACAGGTCTCCTGGGACAGCGGTGGAGTGTAATGCGCTGGCATATACCTGTTCAGTATCTAGTTGATCTCTTTCATTGACAACCCAAAGGAGGGTATATCGAATAGCCACCGACACACTAACGCTATTGTTTTGATGCAACTGGTAACAGGATGCAAGAAATGTAGAGTCTCCAAGGGCGGGTGAGATTTATCCAGTTAGCCCTGAATCTGGAAGTCATTCTCTTCGCACAACAATGGTGGCAGCAAGTCTGAATGATGATAGGGAGGCTCTCCTCCTCTAGCAGCTGCAGCAGGAGGGAGGAAAGGCATTGGTGAGTGGCCACAGGCAACTCTGTGGCTTGAGCAGACGTCTGGAAGCCGTGCACCACAGGGGGAAGGAGCACAGGCTCTGATTAAAGATAGACCTGGGTTTTTTAAATCATGGGTTTGCAAATTACTCACTTTGCCACCTTGGGAAGGTAATTTTACCTTTCTCCACTTCTGTTTCTTCTGTAAAATGGGACTCATAATACTCAAGTCACATAACTGTTGTAAGGATGAAATAAAATACATTTAAAATGTCTACCGCTGTGCCTTGCACGTTGCACGTGTGCAATAGGGTCGCCACATGAAAACCAGATTTACAGAACTGATGGTAGGAGTTGGGATTTAAGCTGTGGCATGGATCTGCACAGTAGCTAGGAAGAACGGAAATAGCTAGGGTGGTGGTGATATGGTTGAAAAGCCTCCAGGTTTTAAGGACTGCATTTTTAGCAAGTACATAGCCAGAGGCAGTGTTACAACTAACATACCACTTGGAGAGAATTCTCAAGGAATGAATGGGCCCGGTCTGAAAAGCCTCAGCCCAATAGGGCTGAGGGGATGAGAGGTTGGTGTAGGATAAGCTGACCACGGAGTGAGCAGAGCTGAGCCACATGTGGACAGTGAGCCCTCCGGGTTGCTCTCGAGCTCTGCTACACCCATCACAGAGACACAGTGCGAGTTCCCACTGGCAACTCTTTGGTCTTTCTTCTCCTTGTCTTTGCAAGGCTGGTTTCTCTTCTGAAAACCTCAGCTGGAGCAGTCTTTGGAATGTTCTAGTGTGACAGGTAAGGGAGCTGACAGAAATAGGAGGAAGGGCACCCTCTCCTGGTTGAGCCCCTCAGCCAGTCTTTCAACAGTTGGGAAAGACCACGTCCTAGCTCAGCTCCTTCACCCACAAACTGCGTTCCTGGGGCATCTCTCAGAGTTTTCTGCAACGTGCTATAGTTGATAGAGGGAGAGACTCAAACCACCTTTTTAAATATCAGCCCTCATGCTTCTGGCTGCCATGTTATCATAACAATGGCTCCTTAGGGACAGTGAATCACATGCTAAAGTGACTGGTGTCCTTGGGACTGTTCCTTACTTTCTCTCTCCCAGTGTGGTGGTGGAGGTGGTGGGAAGAGAGTGGGGAAGTGGGTACTTCTCCTTCCAAGACATGGAGGCAAGAGAGACTGGTCTCCTACCCGTCCTCTGTCACGGCTGTAGCGGGGTCAGGCTTTCTTCACTACAGCTCAGGGGGGCGCAAAACCAGGAAGAAACGTCCCTTAATTTAGGAACTGATCTCCTTCTGCTCTGAAGCCATTATAAACACGGGGGAAGAAAACCACAAATGAAAACAAACACACAAACACATCCATGAAAGACTTCTCGGGCTCCTCTGGTTCAAAAATCGTCCCTGTTGGGTACAAATATTCTGAAGTTCTGTTTCCCATCAGGTCTGGTTTTCACTTTCCAGGAAGTTGAGTCTCTGCTCTTTTCAAAGATGGCGTCTGAAGTGGAGGTCTGGGGAGAGGGGAGGAGGCCCCGGTCTGTGTGTGGTCGCCTGGGCCACTGAGCTCCAGGCCTCAGCTTCAGGCCTCCCAGCATCCCTACAGGAGAGCAAAGCTGGTGGTCTTGGAGGACAGTCTTGCAGTCCTGGGAGGGCAAGCTCAGCCAGCTTCCACTGCTGTCTGCAGCGTACCCGGAAGTTTTCTGCTGGTTCTCTGAACCTTGGTCATGTCTTCCTTCGGGACCCTAGTTGTGGTCAGACCTCCCAGTAGCCTCTGCTGCAGCTTTTCCCTTCTGTGTCTTAGCAAGTTCTTGTAGGCAGGCTTCTCAGATCTTAACTGTTAGCTACCTTTACTATCCCTTTCACAGGCTCTTGAGAACTCTCCAGATCTTCTCTGTGCTCTGCTGAAGCCAAGGGAGACTTGGGGTGGGAGTGGAAGTAGGGCTGTCCCAGGCCTGTCTACATAGGCACTAACCTGTACCCGCCCCATGAAATGCACAGCACCCCTTTCCCTTGTAGGCTTGTGACTTCCAGGAGGTACTTGGGGAAGCAGAGCACCAGCCATCACCTTTCTCGATTTCTCCAAACCCGCCTTGATGTCCCAGTGAGCGCTCATACCCACGTCAGCCTGGAGCTTTACACCTGGATGGGGTTGGTGGGGTTAGTCAGGGTTCCACATCTCACTTGCCTGTCCCTCTCTCTTTACCTCTCTTCTCAGCTCTTCCCTCCTCTGGTAGTACCTTCTAGTCTCCCCTCCCATCTGCCTGGAGCCATCTCCCTATTATTCTTCCTCCCTTTTGTCTGGCTTTTTCTCTCCATCTCCAGGTCCAAAATGGCAGAAGAACTACAGGGAAAGAAACAAGATTCCCAACAATGGGAAATGCAGACAAAAAGCAAGATTGCCACCTAAAATTGTGTGTCCTAAGACTAGGTTCTGACTCTAATAGGTCCCATGAATAGGTAGTGACTCACGCTTTATGGAGATGTTATGGTACCTTTTGTGGATTTTGAAACTTGTTAGACCCTCAGGGATCTTCTGCTATGACCTAGGAAGAGCCCCAGAGACACTGGTTTTTTAATTAGATCCAGTCCTCCTTTGCCACACCAGGTCTGATCAACCAGTTAACATCAAAGCTAAGATACTGCAAATAAATATGGGAGGAAGTAGTAATAATAATAGCCAGAGGCCCACTTCTATGGGTGAGGAGGGATGTATTTGTCAGGTTTTTCCCGAAGATACAGAAACAATAGGAAACAGGTGTGTGGATGACTGACTGGCTGACTGACTGAATGAATGAATGAATGAATGGAGGGGAGAGAGGGAGAGAGAGAAGACTGGTTGATTTTAAATAATTAGCTCATGTGAATTATGGAGCCTTGGTGAGTTCAAAATCTGATGGGTAGCCCAGCAAGCTGGAGGCCCAGGGAAGAGTTGCAGTTTGAGTCCAAAGGTAGTTTTCTGGCCAAATTCCTTTTTGCGTGGGGCAGCCAGTCTTTGATCTATTAAGACCTTCAAACAGTTGGATGAGGCCCACCCGCATTGTGAAGGTTAACTGCTATACTCAGAGTCTACTGATTTAAATGTTAATTTCACCCAAAAAACACCTTCACAGGAACATCCAGAATAATGTTTAACCAAATATCTGGACACAAGCCAAGTTGAATTAACCATCACAAGGGAGTAGATGGGTTTCGTCCTGAGCTGGGAAAATGTTACCAAAATCCCTTCTCAGTAGGTGAAGTTTCCAGAGAGTTAGGGATTATATCAGATTTCAGTTTTAAGTGTCTGACTTGGCCCCTGGACATCGCATTAAGAAAAGAGGGAAGGTAAATGAGGTTAAGGAAGGGGTAGGGATATTTGCCCACCGGCTTTATTATCAAGACACAGGAGTGTCTTTTGAAGCCAAAGAGGGGAACAACACAGGGCCTTGGGAAAGGTCTAGGATCAGGGACCAGAGCACAAGCCGGACTCTTCTTGGGTCTCTTGCTTCTGATCTCCTCTGTTCCATTCTTATTCGTTGGAGTCTTGCTTCGTCGGTTTCTTGACTCATGTGGCACCTGGGACATGTCCATCACACAAGCCCAGTTATCTGAACAAAATCATACACCCCTTTTCTTGATTCTATTCCCAATTCCTGGGGGGGAACTTTGGCGGACCCAACTTGGGATGGGCCCAACTTGTGCTACCCACTTCTGGTCCAATCACGCATGGCAGGGAATTAAGATAATACTTTACAAAATAAGCATCAGACTCTCACTGCCCAGGATGAGGAGGGAGCATAGGATTTCATCATGAACCTGGCTGGTATTGCCAGAATTGACTCAGTTTCCTGTTTCCGTGAGTGAGGATTCCAGGAAGTCAAGGATCATATCTGTGAGATTTGGGGTGGGGGGAGAATGTCTACCTCTCCCTGCCACCCTCATCATCCTCCCTTTGGAGGATGCTGGCCTCTGTGACATTTGTAGCTGACAGAAGCCAAGAGAGCCCACGGGGACTGTCAGCCTCCCTTGTGCCTTCAGCTGAGGGTGCATGGGGGCTCGTGGCTGCTACCGGCTGTGTGGGACTGAGGGTCATGCCATCGCATTGACTGAAGCACGATCTCATTCATAATTCAGTGCATGGTTCAAGAAACAAAAATAATATTTAATGAGAAAAATCTTCTTCGTTTAATTATGGGAAATGTCAAGGTTGACTCCAAGTGCTTTGCTTAAGGTCAACTGTGCAGTGCTATCAAAAAGCATTTAAACCAGAGATACTGGGCCATTAAAACCCAGACTAGTTAAAATGAGGCGCTGTCCTTCCGTAATTTATTTTCCCCAACTGGGAGCAGTAATGTTGGAGCTGGACCAGCCCTCCAGCAGCTTGCGCACGGCTCTTCCCCGATGTTCTCTTTAGGCTTATGAGGGACTCCCTAATGAAAGCAATGCCCCAAGGCTTCCAAACAGTTACCTCCAAGACTCAAGAATCCTGTTTCCATTAGATCAGTGTTTTACAAAGGTTCAGTGCCAGGCCTCCCTCCTGGGGTTTCTGCTTTCACAAGTCAAGAGTGAGACCTAGCACTGGCATTCTTTTAAGGCTTCTAAGTGAAATGTTTCCAATTGGTAGTGGGCTTTTGGGCACCGGGGTTGAATGCTCAGTTTCATTAATAAAGATGCCAAAGGCCAATGCCCTGATGTGCTCTGAACGTTCCTGCCTACTGCACCAGCTTTGCTCTTGGAGTTCATTCAATCCAGGTTCATCATCCTCCCTGCTGCCTCTTAGTCTCCAAGTGCAGAGCTGCCTCCTGAGAGACAGTCTGTGTTGTCAGGTTTCAGAAAGGGCAAAGTTGCAGGGCCATGCTCCCCTTGTGCTTGGCAGTGAACCAGATGGAGACCGTCGGCCCAGACTTCCCAGCTCTCTACTCAAGGAGTTAGTGAAGATCACTTCCAAGCCAAGAAGCCACTTCAAGCCAAGAAGGTTTGGGAAGGAGGTGAGAATTCAAGACGGTGGAATAAGCCCCTTTGGGCAGTAGTCTGAAAATAATGGGATCGCAGAACTTTCCCGAGCAACGAGGAAATCTTTCTCCTGTTATTTATGCACACTGCTTCACTGTTCTTTCTTTCTTTCTTGTCATGCAACAGAAATAATGGTCTTGGTACTGGACTGTGTACTGCGCCAGGACAATTAATCACCCGCCGAGTCATTTATTTCCTCATACTCTCTTCCACCAGGACCATTATCCTGTAGGTAAACAGAGGTGCCAGTAAATCACGGGCAGAACACAAGTCATTGGGAGAATAGTTGATTAAGCGTCTCCATAACTTACAGTTACATAGCACCTCTCATCCCAAAGGATCTCCAAGCACCAGACAGACTGATGCTTGCACCACTACCCAGCCCCTATAGATGTCACTTTCCACTCCATTGCCTTGGGGGGAGGGGGAATGTTTATTGCGCTTGTCATATAGTTACCCTGGAAGGCAGGAGGCAAAGAGAGGAGCTTTTCACTTCCTCCTCCTTTCAGGAAGCAGAAATCAACTACCTTGGCAGGAACCCAACAGCAGTCAGAGGGTAAACTACCCGCCCTCTTGGGCCCAATTTCTTTGGTTTAGGAAATGCTGCAAACACTAGAAAATTCCACATTTGTTCTTCTGAAGGTGGTGACAGCAGGGCAGCCGTTGAAACTGAGCGGTGAGCTAGGACAAAATCTAAAGTCAGGGCGCCTGGGTGGCTCAGTGGGTTAAGCCTCTGCCTTCAGCTCAGGTAATGATCTCAGGGTCCTGGAATCGAGTCCTGCATCGGGCTCTCTGCTTGGCAGGGAGCCTGCTTCCTCCTCTCTCTCTCTCTGCCTGCCTCTCTGCCTACTTGTGATCTCTGTCTGTCAAATAAATAAATAAAATCTTAAAAAAAAAAGATCTAAAGTCAGTGTTACTAGGGCAGAAATGTTTTAGGATCTGCTAGAATCATAGTCTAGGGGAGGGAAGCACTTGAAGGAGGGATCACTTGTCATAATCCTTTAGAACTATACATGATAGCTCTGCTCTTTATTTTATTTATTTGTTTAAAGATTCATTTATTTATTAAAGTGTGCAAGTGTGCCTGCGCGTGTTAGTTGGGGAGCAGAGGGAGAGAGAGAGAGAGAAGAAGACTCCCCGCTGAGTGGGGAGCCTGCCAGGGGGGGGCTCAGTCTCATCACACCCTGAGATCATGACCTGAGTCAAGATCAAGAGTTGATTCAATGGAGCCACCCAGATGCCCCTCTGTTCTTCAGACTTTTGTAATACATGGCTCCCTTCGAAAGAAGAAAACAATTTCCCCTTCCCTCCCAGTGTACACTACAATTGTTTGATTATAATGGTCCTTTCAACCTTGCCACTATAGCTCTGGTACCTGTATAAAACCAAAGCCAGGTTAAATTCAAGCAAATTAAATTGGGCTCAGTACACATTGAACAATGTGGGGGTTAGGCGCATTGACCTCCCACGCTGTGGGAAATCCATGTATAACTTTTGACTCCCCAGAACTTAACTACCAATGGTCTGCTATTAATCAGAAGCCTTACTGATAACAGCCGATTGACACACATTTTGTTATGTCGTATGCATTATATACTGTAATCTTAAAGTAAGCTAAAGAAAAGAATATGTTACTAAGAAAATCACAAAAAGGAGAAAATACATTTATAGTACTGTACTATATATGTATATAAATACATAAACCTAAATCTAAATATATATATATAGTATATATATTTATAAAACCACATATAAGTGGATCCACACAGTTCAAACCCATGTTGTTCAGGGGTCAACTGTAATCCAATTCAGTACAAGTTAAATTCAGACAAAACAAAAAAGCCAATGTGGTTCCATTTAACAACATCAATTTATTTAACGGGAAGGATGATGTTATTTTGCTGAAACCAAATTACCTCTCAAGTGAGAACACGATACTGACCGCTGCCTCGTTAGTTCTTCCGGCATGCGTATCCTACCGGGTGTCATGTGATGTTTCTTTTTTCCATCACTTCTATTTGGACTGCTCCGGAAACTCCCTCCGTGGAGTATACTGTTAATTTGTTTGGGTCTTAAGTTGGGGCAAACCCAGCATTGCTGTGCCACATCTGTCTACATCTGTGCCACATCTGTCTACATCTGTGCCACGGGGACAAACAAGGCCGGTGCGACCCCACGGCACGATTTGATTATACAGAGTCATTAGACTGATGCGCAAGATGGTAACATTCAATTTTAAGACCATGATCAAAAAATTCTCATAAAAAATTTTAAGACTCTCCTGGGGCCTATGGGAGCCGTTAACTCCATATTATAATACGAATGTTCGAAGTTATTAGGATTAGGCCAGTCAGAAGTTCTGGGGAAGAAAACCAAACCAAGATTAAGAGCTGGCACGCCAATGGCACTCATTCCTTAGCAGCATCATGATACGAGTCTGGGATCTTGTCACGGGCATGGCAGAGACTGCTAAATGTCCAAGCCTGTTTGTCCTCTCCCTTCCCCCCCTTGGCAAGAGACTTCCCGCCCCAACCCGGTGCCCCCACCCCCCGGGTGCTCTCAGGTCAGAAGGTGACAGTTCCCAGCCTCCCTGGAAGTTTATCGTGGCCACGTGGTCAGAGTCTTGCTGATGGCGTGGGAACAGAGAAGCACGTGACTCCCATGTCACTCCTCGAAGAGGAGGTGGCGTCTTTCCACTCTCCTTCCCTCTGGCAGGTTATCTAGATGTGCTACTGCTGCAGCACCCTGAGAGGGTCCAGAGGAAGAAAGTAGAGGGAATCTGGGTCCCAGGATAACCCCATAGAAAAGAGGTGCTGGTCTTCCCTCTCTTCCATTGTATCTAAGAGACATAACCCCTCTATCGTGTATGTCACCATATCTCGGGGTCTCTGTGTGCCCGGAGCTGGAGAGAGAGGGCCTTACTGAGATTGCATCAGTGGTAGATCTGGGGCAAAATGCAGGTCTTCTGACATCCAGCCCAGCGCTCTGGCCCCCACATGCTTCCTGCTCAGCTAGTTGTGTGGCTGATGCTCAGCCATATGATTAATTAGGGGGGGTGGCTGCTGTTCCCAGACCGAGTGTGGCCTGGTGGGCTTTTTCCTCATGTGGCTTGTCTGACCTTTGTTTGTTTGGGATTTTATTTTGTGAAGGGAAAAATCGGGATAGTCCAAAGCAAATTAAGATGAGTTACTAACCCAGAAGAAATGTGTATTCATCACAGCAGGACCAACCCTATCCCCTGTGGATAGAGGGATGCCTGGGGAAACTCACAGTATTTTAGGAATATGACTGGCCAGCAATAAAAATGTTAGGGGAAGGCGGAAGTTGGAGTGAATAGTCCAGGCCTGTGTTTATACTGGGGAGGAAAACAAACTGGAGGCAGTTTCGATGCCCCACCTCAGTGTTCCAAAATAGAGTCCAAGGACAAGAAAAGAAAGGAGCAAAAGGCATAATGGAACATAATGGGTTTTTCTCCCCCTTGCCCAAAAGTCATTCTTTCTCACATCATCCTGTTTTATTTTCCCTGAAGTGTTATTATAATTGAGGTTTTTATCTCCATTTTTTGGTTCACACTTTTGTCATCCCTCTTCCCCAAAACAAGATATTTCCACAGAAGACTTGCTTAGCATTGATTCTCTCATGACCTGAACAGACTCTCAAAAGTACTGCTGAATGAATAAACGAAGAAATGAATGAATGAATGAGTTGGAAGCGTGCTTTCCAACACAGAAAATGAGCTACCTAAGTCATGACACGCCACGGTTCTGCCCCTTTGGTGACAGCGTAAAGACCATATTTTGTCAATAAAGACAAAGAAGAAAGGCTCTGAGGGTTCCTTGTTAGAGAGGTGCTACCATTCCAGAGTAACAACCCTCCCCACCGCTTCCAGAATTTTCATTGTCACATGTCCCTGTGTGGGCCACAAGAGTGCTCCTTGGAGACCCCTAACCATATGGGTGAAAGTGACCAAGGGCCTGGCCTCCTGAAATCTGCGATGACTAGGCAGATGCCACACTTCCTGCTCCCAGCCAGCGACGGGCATGGTGGGGAGACTGAGTCAGACCTGGTCCTGGGAGACCCAGCATTTCCTCTGATAGATGACTTGGACTCAAGACTCCCTGACAGCTTTGGAGAATCTTCCTTGGACTGTGGGGTGGTCTCAGACACTTCCGCCCAACCTTCCCTCCCTCTCTCCTTCACTCAGGATCAGCCCCACATCACATTCTGCTGCCTCCTGCCCTGTTTTCTCACCCAGATGATTCCCCTACGGAATCCTCAGATATTTAATCTCCTTTTAGAGTCTGTTTCTCAAAGGACTTGGGCTAACCCAGCCCTTAAGGACCGTCCTGGGGCCTGTATTGCTTGGCAGGAAGGCTGACTGGCTAATCCCAAGCACTCTTGAATTTTGAGTCCATTGTCTGCTGTCACAGAGCTACCCTCCCGCTTGCCTGTTATACCCAGATCCAGCCTAAATTTGGAAGCCGTAATGGGAAAGCAGAGGTATAAGGCAAACAATATTTATTAGTTCATACTCTAGATATGGGGCACTGACAGGAAGAGTAAACATCAGAAGAAGGCTAGGAAGTTGAATAGGAAAAACAAAGACATACAAAGCGCCTCTGCCTTTGAGGGCAGAGCCTTTCTTGCAATGGGGGAAGACGTTAGCTTTCACAAGTGGTAGCATGTTTATTGAATTTTTGAAGGCAAAAGAAGGGAGATTGGAGAGTTCAAGTGGATAGTAACAGCCCTTGGATTGGAGGCACTTAAATGTACAGCTTTGTTGGCTTTGTGTAATTACAGAAGTAGAAGGTAATTGGACAGCACTTGTCAAAAACGAAATTTCATAGCATGCCTGGGAGGAAGACAATGGACATGGACATTTTTTCTGACAAATGGGTTTCCCAGTTCCAATCTCTGCATTCTCTGGAATACTCTCAGCCCGGCAAGACACAGAATTTCTCTGTCTCTTATTAAATTTTATCAATTTATAATATAACAAAAGAAAATGTATTGACTATCTACTGCCACGTAACAAGTGACCCCGAATATAGTGACTTTAAAACCACAGTTTTTATCTTCTAGTTACTGTGGGTCAGGAATCTGGTGCAATTTAACTGGTCCTCTGGCTCAAGGTCTGTCAGTGACCATGGTCAAGGGATCATCTGGGCTGCTGCCATTTCAAAACTTGGCTGGGGAAGGATGTTTCCACATGGTGGTTGGCGATCTTCAGGGCTTTTTGTGGGCTGCTGCACTGAGGGCCTCCGTTTCCCAGCGATTATTGGCTGAAGGCTGCCCTGAGTTCCTTGCCGGGTGAGATTGTCCCTGGGGAAGCTCATAAGGTGTGGCTCTGGGGTTCACCAGAGAGAACAGATGAGAGGGCTAGAGAGGATAAGGGTTGGGGGGAGGTCAGAGCCTTCGTAACTGCATGTTCAAGGTAACATCCATCTTTTTGGCCATGTTCTATTTGTTAGAAGCAAGTTATGAGGTGCAGCCCACACTCAAGGGGATGGGATTCCACCAGGCTGTGAATACCAAGAGGAAGGGATCACCAGGAGCCATCTCACAGGCTGCCTACCACCCAAACACAGCTGATGCCTAAATAAAAATGACCTTGGCTGGGACGTCTGTCTGGCTCAGTCAATGGAGCATGAGACTCTTGATCTTGGGGCTGTGGGTTTGAGCCCCACACTGGGCATAGAGATTACTGGAAAATAAAATCTTTTAAAAAATTGAAAAAAAAAAAAAACCTGGCTTGGGAGACTAATGGGAGAAGGACATGGAAGGGTGAGAAGTTACAGGGACCCTTCCAAGGGTATCATCCTTTAGAGGGCTTGATGGGGTTGATTTGGTAGAGGACCAGTGACTGGCTGGCATTTAAATTGTGCTAGATAAACTTCTCCACCCAATTCCTAATAATAACTGAATCTTAAAAATGTGCCATGGGTCCCAAAGCAGTCTGTTGCAAACAGAAAGTGTCCTCACGTTTTATGCTGTGTCGCAGGAGTTCACGGGCACATTGTGTGTTCTAGGCCATAATATATGTGTTGGTTTGAATATAAAAGTACAAAAACTACTCACCGTGGAGCAAAACCGATTTTGCAAGGTGAGGCCTCACGTGGATTTCGTTTGAAGGGCCTGACAAAGATTGGGTGGCGTCCCTTCTCTTTTGATGAGTCACCTCTGCTGAGTCGTTGGTGCCCGTTTCCTCCATCACAAGGAGAAGCTAACTACTATCATCTGCTAATTAGGAAAATATGGAGAGATTTTGCAACATGTTTTTATTCTCTGTTATTTTAGGCACCCAGCCTCCCTGTTCACTAGTTCTGTGTGGTCCGCACACAAGCCACGTTAAACACCCCTGGAGCATAGCCACTTTCTCTGGCCTCTGGGTCTGTGACTATGTAATGCTCTCAGCCTGGGATGTCTCTTCCTGCCTTGTAGCCCTGTGTGATGTTGCCTTCCCCTTTTATATTCCACTTGGGGGGTTAGGGAAGGTCTCAAAGGGACAGTGACCATCATCTGAGTTAAGGGCTGCACCTGCCCTGTGTTCCCAGAGTCACCCTCATTTCAGTGTTCAGACAAGTAAATCTACAGTGACTATCTAATATAATTCAACACTTCTTCCTCTCTGGGTGAGCTGCTTCTGGACAAAGACTGACTTTTCTGCTTTAAACGCCAGCTGTGGGTATGAGGTCTCCACCATTTGGCATACAGTGTATGTTCAAAAAATACCTTTTGGCTAAATCAGTGGCTCTCAGACATTTTGGTCTTAAGACCTCTTTGGGCTGTTAACATTTACTGAGATTTCTGAAGAGCTTTTGTTTGTATGGGTTTTATCTACCTACCTTTACCATATTGGAAATTATAACTGAAGAATAAAGATAGTCATCAATAACACAGAAAGTCTGAGAAACTTTCACAGTCAAGAGGAGCCTACGGAGTTTTGACTAAAAGTGATGCACTATCCTGGATAGGATTTTGGAATTTTAAAAAAATGGATATTAGGGAAAACTAAGGAAATCTGGATCCATACTTTAGTATGGACTTTAGTTAATAATATATCAATATTAGGTCATGAACTGTAACCAGTATACCACATGGTGGGGGTATATGGCACTCTCTACAGTGTCTTAGCAATTTTTTGTAAATCTAAAGCTATTCAAAAGTCAGAAGTTCATATAAAAGAGGGAAAAAGAAAGGATATTGATATGTAAGTGAGAAAATCATATTGGAGATCACAAGGTGATATCCTTGCCTATGCTTTATTTGATTTAAAGAAACCTAGAATTCTCAAACTCAGTTTGGTATTGTAAAATACACGTAACATAAAATTTACCACCTTGGCCATTTCGAAGGGTACAGTTCGGTAGTATTAAATACATTCACAATGTTGTGCAAGCATCCCCACCATCCATCTCCAGAATTCTTTCCATCTTGTAAAACTCTGTACCCACTAAACAGTAACTCCCCTTTTCCTCCTCCCTCAGGCCCTGGCAACCACCACTCTACTTTCTGTCTCTATGATTTGACTACCCTAAAGACATTGTGTAAGTATCAGTCTTTTTGTGTCTGGCTTACTTCACTTACTATCATGTCCTCAAAGTTCATCCTGGTTGCAGCCCATGTTAGAATTTTCTTCCTTTTGAAGGCTGAATAATACTCCATTGTACGTATTTACCACATTTGGCCTCTCCATTCATCTGGACGTTTGGGGTTGCTTCCATACGATGGCTACCGTGCATGGTGTTGGTATGAACAGGGATGTACAAATAACTCTTTGAGGCTAGTTTCCCTTCTCTTGAGGTAAATACCCAGCATTGGAATCGCTGTATCATATAGTAATTATATTTTTTAATTTTTGGAGGATCTGCCATATTATTTTCCACAGTGGCTGCACCATTTCTCATTCCCACCAGGAGTGCCAGAGGGTTCCAGTTACTCCTCATGAGCGCCAACACTTACTGTTTTCTGGGTTTTTTTCCCCCTTCGCTGTAGCAATCCGAATGGTAGTGTCTCACTGCAGTTTGTTTTTCTCTTCCCTAATGATGGGTGATGTTGGGCATCTTTTCATACACTTGTTGGCCATCTGGACATCTTTCTCAGAGAAATGTCCATTCAAGTCCTTTGCCCATTTTTGATTCGGGTTGCTCTTGTTTTCGTTGTAGAGTTTTAGGAGTTGTCCATATATTCTGTATTTGCAAATATTTTCTTCCATTCGGTAGGTTGCCTTTTTATTCTGTTGACAGTGTCTTTTGAGGCACAAAATCTAAAAATTTAAAGTTTTAGGGATGCCTGGGTGGCTCAGTTGGTTAAGCAGCTGCCTTCGGCTCAGGTCATGATCCCAGCGTCCTGGGATCGAGTCCCACATCGGGTTCCTTGCTCGCCAGGGAGCCTGCTTCTCCCTCTGCCTCTGCCTGCCACTCTGTCTGCCTGTGCTCGCTCTCTCTCTCTCTCTCTCTCTCTGACAAATAAGTAAATAAAATCTTTAAAAAAAAATTTAAAGTTTTAGTCTGCTGTGTATTATCACCATGTGCCTATGATTGTAAAACATGCCAGTGATAAAATACGTCTCACAGGAAGACTTGTAAGTTTTTGGATTCTTGTACTTCCCCTCTAGCCCACTAAATCCCCAAGGGGTGGCTCAGGCCTCTGAATGTCTAGGGAGCTTCCCAGATGCTACGGACTGAATTAGGCTCCCCCTGCATTCATATGTTGAAGCTGTAATCCCCAGTGTGATGGGATCTAGAGATGGAGCCTTTGGGAGATGTTTAGGTTTAGTTGAGGTCATGAGGGTGAAGCCCTCATGATGGGATTTGTGCCCTTTTAAGAAGGGACACCAGAGAGCTTGCCAGCTATAAGCCAAGAGAAGACATCTCCAAACGAAATGTGCCTTGACAGCACCTCGATATGGGACTTCCCAGTCTCCAGAATTGTGAGAGATAAATGTGCGTTGTTTAAGCCCTCCAGTCTGTGGCATTTTGTTATGGCACCTTGAGGTGATGAAGAGACCAGGCAAGTCTGAAGTTCATCTAAGTTTGAGAACTCTTGATCTCAGCCAGGAATAACCATTAATTAGAGTTCTTCTGCTATCTTGGTTGGGAAGGACTTTTCCTTGATGGAGGCACATGCTCTAATTGATCAGTGATGTTTATCAAGGATGGCAGACTGAAGGGGAGAGGTGGGGGCCAATTATTTGCCACAAGTACCAGTATTTGCCATTCCTATATTTCTTTACAGGTCTTTGTTGTTGTTGTTGTTATTTTTAAAGATTTAATTTATTTGTTAGAGAAAGACAGGAGGACAAGCCGGGAGGAAGCAGGCAGAGGGAGAAGCAGTCTCCATGCTGAGCAAGGAGCCTGATGCCAGACTTGATCCCAGGACCCTGGGATCATGGAGAAAGAGACTCTTAAACAGGCTCCACATGCAGCACAGAGCCCACCTCGGGGCTCAGTCTCATGACCCTGAGATCTTTACGAGCCAAAATCAAGAGTGGGACACTCAATTGACTGCCACCTGGGCATCTCTATTTCTTTACAGTTTTAACAGCTGTGTCCTTATTTCCTCAAGTCCCTTTTTCCTTCTTGGCATTGTCATATTGATAACAATGTTAGCAAATCCTCAGAAAACTTTACACCCTTCCCCTTGACTCACTCATACTCTTTGGATTTCAAAAACAGATGCTGAGGAGCCAAGAGTCACTGTCTACATTTACCCACTGGGCTTTTCCTTTTGACTCATTTTGTTTTTTTCCATTTCTATTCAGAGTTCTCAAACAAGCTCTGGGAGTGATTCTTTAGTCATATGTTCTAACTTTCAAGGGAAAGAATCTTTGGCATTAGCAATAGAAGATAATTAAAATGTAATGTTTTTGCATTCCTTATCTTTGTCATTCAACCAGCTGTTATTTGTGAGCACCTTCTAGGGGTCAGTCCCTGTGGTGTTGGGCCTTTGAGAGACAAAGCTAAATGGAAGATAAAAATCTCTGCCCTTGGGAAGCTCCGAGTCAAACAAGAGGGTTGGACTTCATATCACGTCATTATAATGTGTTAAGTGCTATACTGGGAGGTGTGAAGGGAGCACAAAAGAGAGCCCATTGCTGTCTGGAGGGGATGACTGAGGGTTTATGGAGTGTTCATCATGCTCCTTTCCTCTGTGGATTCATTAATTCATTCAACAATCATGGAGCCCCTCTCATGTACCAAGCTCTGATTCAGGCATTTGGGATACATCAGTGAACAAGAGAAAAATTCCTGCTCTGGTAGAGCTTGTATTGGAAGGGGGGACCTAATACACTGAGGCCTTATCTAGGGACCAGCACATCAGATCTATGTGCGGGTGACATGGTATGAGACTATGGTTTGGATTTGTGGCTGGGGTCACTTGCTCTTCCTTCCTTCCCACTGTCTTCAGGGGAGGCAAAGGTGGCCTCATTTTGCCCAGTCTCAGGACTGATCTTAAGAAGGGAGGCCCTGGGCCCTGACCTAGACGTGCTGATCTCAGGGAAGGAGTAGGGGTCAGGCTAGCCTGAAAGAGAGAGCCTTTCCTAATCTTGACATTCAGGTGACCTACCCCTTCACACTAGAAGAGTGTAGGAGTTGGCAGTGGTGCTGGTGATGGGGCAAGAGAAGGAAAGAAGGACATAAGTGGCTTTCAGGAACCTAGAAGGAGGCAAGGATAGGAGAAGGGAGCTTCCTTTACTTGAGATGTGGAAAAAGTGCAGAGATAAGGAATTTAGAGATGAGGAATTGCTCCCCAGGCAGATAAGGGAAGAGGGGGTTTTAGTTCAAGCAGTAGCAGATGCTGAAGCATAGGCTCTGCCAGTGAAGTCCCTGTAATGTTGTTTTTTTAACCCCCATTATTTAGATGCGGCAACTGCATTGGACCCTTCTTGTGCTCATGACCTCTGGGCCCACCATTTAGCCCAGTCACTGCTGGACCTACCTGACCGGTGTAACCTACCTGACCACACCTTGTCCAGACTGTACCTCACTTCTCTTGCTTTCTGCTGTTGGGGAGGAAGAACTTTTCCTTTGCCCTCTTAGGTTCTTCTTCTGCAGGGCCGCGAGTTAAACTGACAAAGACAGATTAACAGAAAAAAAATGTTATTCCCATGTGGAAGTCAACAGAAGAAGTAGCTAGCTCATTAAATGGTTAAAGTTAGAGGATTAACACCTAACTTAGTAGGGGAAAGGGTAGTGGGGAGAAGAGTTCTTCAATGGGACGAACAAATAGATTTCTTTAGAAAAGACAAATACGTTTTTAGGAGAATGAGTAGGAGATAGTAAAGTTTTTGATAATGTTTGTTTATGTAGGTTCAAGTGGTCTTTGTTTTCTTTATGGCCATGACACTCCCCTAAGAGGGAACTCACGGCAACCTCATTTCCCAGAAGTTGCTGCTTTTAGTCAGATAAGGGAAATCCTGACAAGGCTTCTTTCTGCCTCTTTTGATTCTCAATTGCTTTCAGCTTAAAATAATCCTCATGTCAAATAGCCTATTTTAAGGTGGCATATTGGGATCCCCTTCACCACCTCAGGACTCCTCTGAAACAGCTGCTTGGGAAGCCTGCTGGAACCCATCTGGCACTCACACATGCATGATCTGTGAGAGGATGGTAGAGGGATGGACAGTGAAGCCTGTTGAGAACCATCCCCTCTTTTGTCCTTTAGGCTTTCAACATGGCTCTGAGAAGGTATGAGGGGACCCAGCTGACCACAGTGGTGGCTAACTCTAGAATATTCCCGGTGATGGGTTTCCCTCTTTTCCTGCTGTACTTCTTCCAGTTTCCAATCCTTTTCCTTGGTTATTTCCCAGAATACCTGCATGCTTGCATAAAAGCCCTTGCCCATGCTCTCCTTTGTGGTAGAACCCAATCTAAGACAGAAATCACAGTTCAAAACTGGGTAAGGATGGTGCCAAGATACCACAGATAATAGATGGTAGAAAAGGAATCCAAATCTGGGTTTCACTCAAAAACAGGTCCTTTCTTCTTCCCGCTATGGTACCTTTCTTCTCTGCATGTTTTTAGTTGCTAAACCATACTCACATTCACTGTTTTGAGTATTCTAGGCCAACAGCTAAAATAAACTAGGAGTGGAAAAGAGTAAGACATTTTGTAAAGTTTGAAAACATGAGAGTTACATCTGGTTTCTCTGGAATTTTTGAGAGTCATTGCCATCAACAGTTAAATTCGGAAAGTTTGTCAAAATACTGGTTTTGGAATGGTTTCCTAGAATTATTTGATTTGGGATCTATTTCATGTGGTTTTCATAACATATAAGTGGTTTTTTAAGACAGGGCAAGGCTGTTTGGTTTCAGACTTGTTTTTTAAAACCAGACCACTTAGGCAAAATATTTTTGTAACATTTTTATACTATCTAAAAATTAATCCAAACAACTTAAAACTCTTTAGAAACCCATCTATCTCAGTACTAAGACTTCTGGGTAAGTTTCACACTATTTAACTTCAAAACATTTAGTCAAAATATCTTGGATCTGGGACATATTTCAAAGCTGGATACTTTCAAATGGCTCGTCTAGATAACACACAACGATATATGGACCGTTTTATTGTCTCAAAACATTGGTTTCCCATCATATAAATAAAGCCTAAGCAATAGCTTCACATTGTTGCAAAATAAGCTACATATTTGAAAAATTAAAACATCTGTGCAATGTGCAAATGGACTGAAATGTTTTCTTTATCAATAATACGGAAACTATTTTGCAAAACTTTCAACGCAGCCTCCTTTTCCCCTCCCATAGGATTGTGACCCCGTGGGTGGTGCATCAGGGGACCGAGCCAGGACCGCGTGGCCTGGCCTTTTGTTTACTCTTTTACTGGTATTATCAATTGCAGTTTTTCAGAGCAATGCTGTGAGGCCCATATGATCATTATCCCTTTCTCAAAAAGGGCACCCAGAGTCAAAAAAGGTTTTTTTGTCTTCTTTAAAGTCATAAAGTTCCTCAGGGACAGGTTTTAGACCTCCTCTGTTTGGCTGTGTTTCTCAGACTCTGAGCCATGCTACTTCCTGTCTTGTGCCCGTTTTCCCTCACTTGGACTCACTGAACCTCTTGCTCTGGTCCTTGTATTCCCCTTCTTTCCTTCTAGTATTTTCAGTAGATCTCAACCAAAGAACTGCTGCGTACCTGCGTTAAGTGGCCACGTAGGTTCCGAGTAATTTGCCGTCGATCATAAATGTGCGAATAATGATTTAAGTTGAGACATGAGAGTGGGTTCAGGACCATCTGTAAAGTAATGTCATTCTTACACATTCCTATTCATCTCTGACTCTAGAGCAGGGACTAGGGAGAAAAGATGCAGTCAGAGCATAAGACGTTCCCTAATCCAGATGAAAATAGCACCTTTAGCCATCCTTTGGGTTGAGAAAGGCCCTGGGCCAGGAATTGAACATTCTCTTTACATGTGATTACTCTAAGCTCAGGCTGGAGCCAAGGGGGAAGGAACGCAGGGGCATATTGCTACCAGAGGTATGGAATTTGAAAGGATGAGGATTGGGAGTAAAGGGGAGAGGAAGTGACATTCTGCATAGTAACAGAAAGGACTCATAAATAGGGAATTGTAGGGAAAAATAAAATATTTCTCCATTCCCTTAGAGGATGACTATACTGTCTCTCAAGTTGATGTTTGTCTTTGGAAAGCTCAGTGGATGTGTTTGATTTCAGTGGTTCAGAGTTGGAAAAGAAGGAGAAATTTGAAGTATCTCTCTATTCTGGAAAATTTTTGTGGGCCATAATTAAAATAATTTGTCATGGACAGATATATTCTTACTGCTGGTTAGGACTCATCTATCAGAATTAAATCATTTTGCTTCTGACTTGGTGTAAACCTATTAAGTGAAGAAGTAAGACAGTTGTGCAAATAATGTAGTCTTTGTGAAAATTAATAATGAGAGATCTCACTCAGTGGAGTCAGGAGGCCTGCAAGGGGCTTGCCTATGCCCTACCATTCCTTATGAACTATAGACCCAGAAGGAAGATAGGGACATTGCGCTGGGTATTACTTTACTACCACAGCACTTCTTTCCAGGAAGAAAGTCTCTCCTCCTCCCCTGGCAACAGCCCAGCCAATGAGAGACAGTCACAACTCAGCCAATGAGAAGCCAATATACTTCCAACTCCCAGTTTACTCCAATGGATTTTTTTGTTCACAACAGCCCCTCAACCTCCCCCTTTCCTCTATAAATAAAGAACTTTCTGAGCTTTGTTCTGCAGAAGGTCCCATGCTTTTCTCATAACTTGTCTGGGACTGCAATTTTCTGTTATCCTGAACAAACCCATCTTTTTCTGGTAAAATAACCTATGATACATTTAAAACATTGTTTCAGGAACCAGACTGCCTCTGTATAAATCTCAGGTCTGAGCCTTCCTGGATGCAAGATCCTGGGCAGGTGAGTTCCCTAACATGCCCATGCTTCCATTTCCCCAGTTACAGACCCAGAACAAAGATGACCCACTCCCAGGGCTCTTGAGGGGAATATCTGATTTTCATCAGGTCAGGAACAGTATTTGGCCTCTAATTATAAGCACCACATGAACGTTATCACAATTAAATATCTCAGAGACACTTCCCTTAACCCCACTTTGGCCATCCATGCTCTTGCATTTCTGTGACCCCTTTTGCAGCAAAACTATTGGAGTATTATTTATCTTCTCTGCCTCTGAGGCTTTTCCTTGCGTTTTCTGCTGAACCTGTTTCTCACACTTGCTTTTTTTCATTATTGTCCCTCCCCCATCCCTGCTGCCAGTCAGTCTTTTTGGACATGTTTTAAACTGCTCCTCTCACCCATGACTTACACCACAGACGTCCTGTGTGGTTGTTTATGTACTATGTGTTTATCTGTGCTCTGGACATAACAAGAACAAAGCTTTTTCCATCTCCCAAGAATCGATTTTCCCTCCCTGGGGAATGATATGACCCCACTGACAATGCTTGTCTTAAATCTACCCCATTCCTTCTTTTGTCTCCGCTACAAAACAATTCTTGTTCAAGGTCAGATCGCTGACCTCCATGTTGCAGAATCCATGGTCAGCCCTCAGTTCCCATCTTAACTGACTGGTCCCTGGCATCTGCCCAGCTGATCCCTACTTGATATACTTTCTTAAGTGGGCTTCTGAAGCATCCCATTCTCTTGGTTTTTCTCCTCTTCCCTGGTTGTTCCTTCTCAGTTCCTTGTGATTCCTCTCTTCTTATCTTCCTCTTGATAGGGGATGGAGGGCTGCAGGGCTCAGTCCTTGAAAGAAAGTCTTCTTTGTACTCACTCCCTTGGTGATATCATCTGATATTCTGGCTTTAAGTTAATCTCTATACCGATGACTCCCGACTTTATGTCCCAACCAAAAGTCTCTTGCAGACTCCAGGCTAGGATAGTAACTGCTTACTTGTTTTTTTCCACTTTAGTATTTAATGAACCTCCTCCATTAACATGTTCAAGATTGAACTTTCGGATTCTTCCCTCACACTGCTTTATCCAAGGTCTTTCCCCTTCTCTATTTTTCTTACACACCCTAATCCATTAGGAAATTCTGATAACAAAATAAATCCAGAATGCTCCTTAGTATTTACCCAAATGAATTTTTAAAATCTTTGTTCATACACAAATGAGCACATGGATGCTTACAGCTGCTTTACTCATAATGGCCAAAATGTGTAAGCAACCGAGATGTCCTTCAGAAAGTGAATGGATAAATAAACTGTGGTACATCAGACAATGGAACATTATTCAGCATTAAAAATAAATGAGCTATCAAATCACGAAAAGACGTGGAGGAAACATAATGAGTATTATGGAGTGAGAGAAGCCAATCTTGAAAGACTATGTACTGTATGATTCCAACTCTACAACATCCTACAAATTCAAAACTATGGAGAGAATAAAAAGATCACTGATTGCCAGGGGCCTGAGGAGAGGGAGGGATGAGTAGGCAGAGCATAGAAGGTTTTTATGGCAGTGAAGCTATGATGCATGACGCTACAGTTGTGGATACGTGTCATTATTTATTTGTGAAAGATGTACACCACAAAATGTACAAGACCAAGAATGAACCCACTAATGCAGACTCTGGGCTTTGAGTGATGGCAATGGGTAAGCGCAGGCCTATTGGTTATAACAAGCATACCCGTGGGGTACAGGATGTTGACAGAGAAGTAGGTTGTACGTGTGTGGGGGCAGAGGTTTGATGGGCACTCTCTGTACTTTCCACTCAGTTTTGCTGTGAACCTAAAACTGCTCCAAAAAATAAAGTATGTCTGGAAAAAAAAAATCCAGAATCTGCTCCCAGCTTAGTGGGACTTAGCATCTCACTCTGTCCTCAGTGACCACGATTGCCTTCTAACTGGGCTTCACACTATGGCTTGTCTCTCTGTAGTCTGTGCCCATCCCAGGCCCCCCTTCAGAGAAAACGGAAAGTCCTGATCATGGCCTTTTAGGCACTTCTTTCTGACCCTTGTCCTTCCTTTTTTCCTCCTTGTTCACTCTGCTCCAGCCACACTGGCTCCCTTGTTATCTCTCTAACACACCAGGCATGCTCCTGCCTCAGGGCCTTTGCAGTGGCTGTTCCCTGTGCCTGGAATGCTCTTCTACGGATCCTCATGACTCTCTCACCTCCTGCAAGCCTTTGCTCAAATGCCACCTTCTCACTGAGGCCTTCTTGTCCACCAGTTTAAAACTCTAGCTCTCCCAGGCGCCTGGGTGGCTCAGTGGGTTAAAGCCTCTGCCTTCGGTTCAAGTCATGATCCCGGTGTCCTGGGATTGAGCCCCTCATCGGGCTCTCTGCTCAGCAGGGAGCCTGCTTCTCCCTCTCTCTCTGCCTGCCTCTCTGCCTACTTGTGATCTCTGTCTGTCAAATAAATAAATAAAATCTTTTAAAAACCCCACAACTCTAGCTCTCCTGCCCTGCACTCTGAATTCCCTTACCTGCTCTGTTTGCTCTGTTTTTCACAGAACACTTTTTTTTTCCAGTGGGAGGGGGGAATAGAGGGAGAGGAAGAGGGAATCCCAAGCAGGCTCCATGCCCAGTGCAGAGCCCAATGCGGGATCTGATCCCATGACCCTGAGATCATGACCCAAGCCAAAATCAAGAGTTGGACAGTCAGTTTAACTGACTGAGCCACCCAGGCACCCAACACATCATTTTTATTATACTAAATCATTAAGGGGTGTGTGTGTGTGTGTGTGTGTTTCTTTGTCTTCCTTGACCAAATAAAAACTCCACAAGGACAGTGATTTCCATCTTTTCATTCACTGATGTATTCCAAGTACCTAGAACAATGTTTGGCACATATTAAGTGCTCAATAAGAAATTGTTAGATAAGCGGGAGTCTCCCTACCACCTTGACTCTAGGCTACTCTGCAACATACCTTTCCAGGGGTGTTCTATGTACATACAAGCATATGAGATTAAAACAATCCAATTCTTACATTTTGCTCTGCTGTAATTCTGTTGCTTACAACCTTTAGTAAAAGTCTTCTACACAATGTTAGCACTACTTGGAGGGGCTGAAGGAATGGGGTCTTCAGTGTGTGGTAAGTGGGACAGAGCGGAGAAGAGAATCAAAAGAGATGAATCATGGACTGGAAAGAAATAAGTCAACAGATACAAAATCATGCTAAGGGCCAGAAAACAACACATAGAGCCCCAAAGAATTCTTGGTGTTGTATGCATGTGGGCTGCCTGTTTATTATACTTTTTGAACGATATATGAGAGAGCCACCATTCACCAAGATGGGGAGGCTTGGTGATATCCACACAGCAGAGGTCTTTGATGAGGATTGAAGGATTGTCCCGATTCTTCGTGACCTGGTGCCCAGGTCAGTCTCACTAGGGGCAGGCTCTCAGAGAACTGGTCTGCTGTTGCTGGTTTCTTCTTTCTGTGGCTTTTATGAAATGGGGTTTGTTCTGCTGGCTGGGGCCAAAGGACTGGGTAGGGGAAGATGGGAGATTGTGAGATCAGCTAAAATTCCTCAGGATCCCGTCCTGCTGGTCCAGAGACAGGCTCTGCTCTCCCCTGCTCTGCTCATAGATGCTGTGGTTGAAAACCCGGGGATGCAGACTCCTGAGCAGGGCTGGCCTCCTCAGCAGATTTTGCAGCACCGCAAGCCCGTTTCCTTCTGGCCCCAATGCCTGGGATTGCAGGTCTGGAACATGTATTAGTGGTGTCTCGTCTGGGGAGCACAAGGCGGTGACATGGAAACACTGCCTGCCATGGCAACAGCTGGAATAATAAACAACATCTTTCCCCCAAGAGGACAATCGTGGAGCTGGGCCTTGTGGCAACATCAGGAAGGGAAATAAGTAATATCCAAGGTAGAGCTCGTGTTTCGCCCGAATTTTAACTCCCCGGTCCAAGAGATTCGCTGCTGAGTGCCTTATTGGGCAAATGGAGGCAATTATAGGTCATTCAAAACCTCGTACGCCTTTCTAGAAACTGTTTTAAACGAGAGTGACTCAGAATGTTGGAATCGGAAAGTCAAAGTTTCCCCTTCTCCGCATCATCCGTCCTCTCTTGGGGTAACCGCTACTCTGTGTCGCTAATGGAGGGGGGGGCTTTGGGGTGGGATTCTTGCTGAGCAGGTGAGGCTTGGTGGGCTGCAGCCAGTAGGCGGTAGGATCCCCCCGCGCCCATTTCTTACTTCAAGTGGACTCTAATGAGATCCCTTCTCAATCCCTTGAAGGCATCTCAGATGGCCTCCTAGCTCTTGGGCTGCCGGCAGGTGTTAAAAAGTCCAGGCCGGTAGAAAGGAAAACTTGACTCTCATCTCATTTGGTTTCTGTCCCCACCATGCCCGCCATGACACCTGACCCCAGCGTGGTGCTGACCTGATGGGGAAGGAGAGATGGCGGTGATGTGATCTGTTCTTTCACACTTCTTACATCCTGCTGTGCTCTGTGGCTTTGGGCACCCCCAGCGTGGGGAGGCGGGAATTAGAGAGGCGCCATCTTATTTGACTGGCACTGTTGTAGTCTGTTTGGGAAATGCCCAAACGCTAGGTCTCCGGAGACCCCGTGACCCTCACTCCTTAGGGAATCCAATCTCCTTCACACCATCTGATGAGTTTATGGCTCCCCAGACTTGGGCCCTACCCCTGGGGTATACCATCTACTTGCCTCCTTGCCCCATTCCCTTCCATAGGATTCTTTTGGCACAGTAATGCCCCCAGACTTGGGTAAAAAGGGTACCAGCCTGGCACCCCACCCTTTTGTATCCCACCCTCGGTCTGAAGGGGAAGGGAGGAGAAACAGGACTGTTCTCTACTCCTGTGAATTCCCTCCAAGAGGTTTTCTCTCTGGCATCTCAGCCTCTTCCTATATGACCTGGAGGTGGGTGAGTGGGAGTGAAAGGGGAAGACCTCTTTGGCTACCTCATGGTAAGACCTGAGTGGATGTGTCTAGAACTTCTCTTTCAAACATGTGGGGACTTTTCCTTTAGTTGTTTTCAGATTTAGGCCTTGGTGGAATCCAGAGACAATCGGAAAGTCCCAGCTGGTAATCTGTTACAAATACACATCTCCTCATTTATAGACCTAAACTGGGCTTTTTCCTTAGAATGACAGCTTACACATTTCTTGAATACCTACGTAACATTTCATTTGTTATGTGGGACCTTGCCATAATTTGTGTAACCATTCTTCTATAGATGGTTATTTAGGTGGGTTTTTGGTATCATAATGATGTCGAAATGAATAATCCTTTGACATATATCCTTGTGTCCTTAAGTAAGTATTCCTGGAAGTGTGATTGCTGATCCAGAAGGCCTACACATTTTACATTTTAACAGGAAGACCATTCTGTATTTTACTTTTTAAAAAAAAGATTTTATTTATTCATTTGACAGACAGAGATCACAAGTAGGCAGAGAGGTAGGCAGAAAAATAGGAGAAAACAGGCTCCCTGCTGAGCAGAGAGCCCAACGCGGGGCTCCATCCCAGGACCCTGGGATCATGACCTGAGCCGAAGGCAGAGGCTTTAACCCACTGAGCCACCCAGGCATCCCCCATTCGGTATTTTAATAAGTGGGGCCAATATGCAGTCCTACTGAAAGTATGTGGGAGAGCCTTTTCCCCAGAATCCTTCCCTGCACTGAATATTGCCAGACTCATCTAATCAGTGAAAGATTATATCTCATTGTTACCTTCATTTGCATTTCTCAGATCACTAATGAGGTTCAACATCTTCTCATACATTTTCTAGTCATTTGTAATTCTGTGACTTATGTTCATATCCTTCGATAATTTCTTTTTTTAAATTTACATGAGTATAAAATATGTTGTAAATATTTTTCCCTGTTATTCTCAAGATGCTTTTATCATAAATAGATTCTTGAGGATAAAGAATTATTCTGTCTCGAATTGACTTAGGTTGGTGTCTGTGGAGAACAGAGTAATGAATTAGTCAAATGAGTCTAGCTGCTGTAATGGATTATCCCCAAGTTTCTGTAGTTTAATTCAGCAAAAAGTTATTTTTCACTTTTGCACAGTCCAACATGAGGGGTCTCTGGTCCATTCTTTTCCAAGGTGACTCATGGACCCAGGATCCTTCCATCTTGTGGCTCTGCTCTCCTCTGGATTCTCGAAGTCTTTCATTTAGCAGGTAGCTGAGGAAGGAGAGAGCAGAACATTTCATAGGGTGTTTCATATGCCGTAGGGTGTTTTCATATGCCTAGGTGTTCCCTAGGCTTGGGAGTGACATACATCACTTGTCCCGCCTATCCCTTGGCCAGAGCATGATCAAATGGCAAGGGACACCAGAAATGAGGTCTGGCTCTGAGCCTGTTGGACTCTCTACTCTAGGAGGTGGAGCAGACTGACATCTCTGCACATGTAGGTCTTCAGATCACATTGTGTTATTGAAGGGAGTCTAGTGGCTCTTGGATAGAATGCATAGTATGATCCCTGCCAAAGAATGTTCAAAACACAGAGGGATGTTTAAATGCCAAGAATCATGGTTCCTTTGGTCTGAAGTCTTGAATATATCTTTTCCTTGTAGAACAAGATTTAAAGTCTTCTTCAAAGAGACAAGGGCTTCTTCTGAATTCTGTTACAAGAGGAAAAGATAATGTCTCAATTCCAAAACATTTCTGGAGGTTTTCCTGCCCTTCTGAGGCTCAGAGGTTTTGAGTGTGGTGATTGGATGGAAGGGCTGGGCTCAGACAGCCCCTGTGAGGGTTGGAGCTAGGAGTAACACAGGTTGGTGGGTGGTTGGCTGATAGCCCACAGTGCAGGGTAGAGTTGAAGCAGAGTTCAAATAAACAAGTTTCAGAGTTGGGGAATCACTGTGGGAGGTTGTGGGGGTGTGACCTTCTGGTCAAGGGTGACCTTAGTAACAGACAGATTAGAAGCAGAGGGAGGAGAAAGACAAGGACAGATGGGAGCTTGGATTTCTGAACCATGTCCAAAATGGGAGGGAGATGGCAAAAGCCAAGGCTTGTGATGGAATTGTTCCCCAAAAGTGACATGAGAATTTCCAGACAAGTAGAATTTTGTGTTATCCTCAGCAGCCTTGATCCTAGGGTAGCACTATCACATGTTGGCCATCGTGATGCTCTTGAAACCCATGCCTTTTTGTCATTAGGAAGTCACGCTTTGCAATCTGGCTGGTTACCCACCTACAGGAGTTGTCCTGGGGCTGCCATGTGGTGCTGGGGCCTGGGAAGGATTTGGCTAGTGGGAGAAGTGATGGATAGATGCTCATAACTAGAATGATGGTGAGATGAACAGTCTCTGTCTCCCCATTCTTGAAATCAAAGTACTGATCTGAATGACCTTGGACATCAGCCAACGTTCATATTCCATTAGATGGGAATGTTGAGGCCAGGGAGAGCCATGATCTGTTCTTTTTTTGGGGGGGGGGTTGGTAAACAATCCTGGGAACAAGCAAAGGAAGACAACTTCTCCCCAAATTCCTCAGGCTTCTATGATGTCTCTGACCTTGGGCAAGTTACTTTTTCTCCCTGGGACTGTTTTCCCATCTGAAAATGGGTGGAGTCTGTGGAGGGTGATTTGCTCTTCCCGCTCTGACTTTCTGTGACAAATACAATACGGGAAAACCCAAGTTTGCAGGACAAGAGGGGTTCTGTGGTGTTCTGTTGCTGGGCAGTCGGGGTGGCACTGAGTTCAGGGATAATCGGGTAGTCTTTATGCTGCCATCTGTTGCTCCAAGAACTTCAACATCTTCCTTGTCCCTCCCATGGGAAGATAAGGATGTCCATGGGGGGAGCTTCCCTGCCTGGGTCCCCTCCATACCCCAATCCTAGCACATCTCTGATTTCTCTCTGGTGGCCACTCCCTGTTTGCTTCACCCTCTCAAATAAATCCATGCTGATCCCTTAGCCTTAACATTTGGCTTTGCTCTGTATCACGGAATCCCCCACTCTTTCTGAGACCACACGCTGAAGCTCATGGGTGTACGTTCTAACCGGCCTGGCACAGGCTCAGAGTCCCGAGCGTCCCCTGGGAAGGGACACTGGACAGTTATTGGCACAGCACAGTACTTTGTTTTGCTGTTCGGCCGAACTTTGGAGGGTGGCAGATGATGGTCAAATGACTTCACTCCGAGGGGCTGAGAATTCCCTGAGACGGTCAAGTGAGGAGTAGCGTCCCTGTGGCTGGGGTTTAGTAGAGGTCCTGGGCCATCTGGGAGAATTCTTCTGCCACAGGTTTTACTAAGATGTAAGGCGTCTGGCAATCAGATATGCACTGTTAGCAGCCAGCAAGGTCTTGGAGCTGGACAGGAGCTGGCGGAGGTCCTGGCTGGTGTTCTGGTCCAGTCTTGGGCTATTTTCCCTTCATGTTCTCCCAATGCGCAAATCAAGGATATTCTTATCATCACAAAAAATAACATATAAGATTGAACTGTTCAGGGCCTTATATGGCGGGTGGGGGTAGTGAAGATGACGGAACAGAACTCAGAGCCTCTGCTTCCTTGTGCCAGCAGCTCCTCCTAATTCAGCAATCAGGAACTGATGGGAGTTTCTGAGACAGGTGTTCTACTGGCTAATGAGCTTCTTCGGGATGGCCAGCTCAGCACCGGCTGATACCACTCTCCTCTCGACCAGACCTGTATTGCCTCTGCTTTATGAGGGCACATCTGAGAGAGGAAAACCAGTCTACCAATGCAGAGAGAGTTGTGGGAGAGAAGCTTCTGCGCAGCCGAGAGAATTTTCCAGCAGAACTTTCTCATTCGTGGAAACTCAGCCTGGGCTGCGGGCTCCTTGAGGGTAGGGCCCATGTCTTAGCCCCTCTTGCTTCCACTGCATGCTGGGTGGCCACATCAGGAACCCAGGGCTTCCCCCAGTATCTGTGGTGGATGCTCCCGGGGCCAGGTGCCTTCTTTGAGGAGGAAAGCCCCACAGTGACTGTCCCACAGCTTGGCACCTACTATCTTATGCTGCTGTGTTCTAAATCGCACCCTTTTTCTTACTTTTTTCGTTTACCATGGTTTTCGAGACCTAGCCCTATTCCTATCTGTAAACTTTGAATTTTTTGGCCACTATATAATAGTTCATTATCTATTTATACCAAATTCCCTAAGCAGGGACAGGTGTCGGTTGCCTTCAGCAACGAACTCCCAATTCCTAGCCACTACCTCGTTCAAAGTATATCCTTGTACTTATTTTCTTCTGGAACGCAATCTATCCTGTTTTGTGTTTACTCAGATAGTCTCAAACATTAATTCATTGCTTGCTTAACTAGTATGTAAGTTCCCCTTGATCAGATAATCATAGTATCTACCTTTTAGGGTGGTTGTGGGTATGGATGAAACCATGTGTATGAGGTGCTTAGCACATTACCTGGCAAGCAGAAAGTTCTCGATAGATGTTACAGTCCCTCCAAGCCTAGAACACATTAGGACTTTAATAACACCAATTACAGTAATGAATGTTTAATTACCTCTGGTGATCTGGGGTCTCTTTCTTCATAAAACCAGGTCCCAGAACACTTGAAACATAAGTTATTCAGGAGGTAGTAATTATGGTAGTCCTCATTAATCTTCCCAAATGATTCCCCTTTTACAGATGAGAAAACTGAAGCTCAGAGAGGTTATGCCTCTTGCTTGCAGTCACTCAGCGTTGTTAGCCCAGCACTGGGGCTCAAACCCTCGTCGAGCTCCAAAGCTTTTATTTTAAGCACTCTGCTGTATTGCGTGTGCTTAGATTATTACTATTTTAGTAACGACAGCTTTCATTTCCTCCCTGTGTGCATAGCTACAGGGAGTTTAAGGTTCTGTTAATTTAAGATTCTGCTAATGTTTACCGAGACCTAATGTGTGCCAGGCCCGGCGGAGACCATTTTTAGGGTCCATTCGTGTAAATTGCTGAAAGATGCTCCCTCTGGGCAGGTAGAGCTGCAGGCCCATGGTGTGGTCAGTAGAAGCGGGGCTGGATTCTGGCCCCTGCCATCCCCTCACCTGCGTGCAGTATGCACACTGCCCAAGTGTCCACTGTGTCCCCGGGCACTTGCCATGACACTGAACCTGCCTCCTCACGCCAGTCCTGTGGGGCAAGTGCAGTTCCCACGGACAGATGGAGAGAGCGAGCGAGCTTCGGAGCTGGGGCTTTTCCAAGGCTGTGTGGTCTCAAGGTGCAGATCCCGTGTCCAAATCAGAGTCAGATCCAGAGATGGATTACATGTAAAGCAGAGCGATCCAGGAGGGTCCCACTGTAGGAAGGGAAAAGAAGCACAGGAATCCCTGGGCAGAACCTGCCAGGTTTGAGCCCTGGTGCTCGGGCGACCCTCATGCTTTGCCGTGGCTGCCTCTCTGACAAGTGCTGGATACAGTCTCCCATCGGAAGTCCAGGGGAAACAAGGTTCCCAGCGGGCCAAAGCCCTCTGGTGCATGATCACCAGCGAGCTGGGGGCTGTGGACTGTGAGTGCCTGGAGGGCGTTAGAAGCTCCTGGAAGGGGCCTCAGGCTTCAGCGCCCACTGCTTCTTCCGCATGCCGAGTCGTAAATATTCCTGCATTTGCAGAGTGGTTATTGCTCAGAAGCCGGAGAGATCCTTCCAGGGCTGAGTGGAGCAAGACAGGCTGTTGGGGGTTGGGATCAGGAGTCTGGCCCCCAAGGAAACCAGAGGTCTCTTCATCTTCCTTGCCCTTCTGTGATTTTTCTAGTCCTTTGAAGACTGCATTTACGATCTAAGAAGATACTTCAATGTCCCCAAGTCAAATCAGGACCTCTAACTTTAGAATGTTCTACAAAATCACTACCTCAAGGAGATACCTGCACTCCCACATTTGTAAGAGCGTCGTTCACCGTGGCCAAGGTTGGGAACCAGCCTGAGTGTCTGCTGACAGATGAATGGATAAAGATGTGCGATATATAATGGAACATTTGTTACGCAACCCTAAAAAGGAAGGAAATCCTGTCATTTGTCACAACGTGGGTGAACCTGGAAGGCATTACACCGAGTAAAATAAGCCAGACAGAAAGACAAATAATGCATGGTATCATCAATATGTGGAATCTTAAAAACAAAATTGTCAAAGTCACAGAAGGGGGCCAGAGGGTGGGAGAAATAGGGAGGAGCTGGTAGAAGGGGACAAATTTGAGTTACGAGATGAATAAGGTCCAAGGGTCTGATGTATGATCTGGTGACCGTCGTTAATAAGGCTGTGTTATGTAACTGAAATTTGCTAAGAGAGTAGAGCTTCAGTGTTCTCCCTCTCACAGACACGAAGATAAAATGCGAGGTGACAGATGTGTTCATGAACTCTGGGGGAGACCTTCGGCAGGGACTGTGAGTAGCCAGTCATCGTGTTGTACACTTTAGGTACCTCACGATTTTATTTGTCAGTCATTCCTCAGTAAAGCTGGATGGGGCGGGCTAAGATTGTTCTAAAGGACAGAAGGATTTTTCTGTCAGTGAGGGAGATGTCTATTTGGGGGCTGGATGGCGGCATTCTCAAGTTATTCTTTGTAGGTGTTCCTTCCCCCCAACGCTGGGGACGTTTTTCCCTGCTCCAGGTGCTGGGAATACCATAGTAATATTTCCCTCTTTGATGGAGTTTACAGCTAAAGGGAGGCAGATTAATAAACAAGCATTTATAAGCCAGTATAAGAGCTAAAAGAGGCACAGTACTGGGAGAATCAGGGAGGGCTTCCTGGAGGAAGCAATATCTAACCAGAGCCCTGAATGATGAATAAAAGGTGGAATGGGGAGAGAGGGAGACAGGGAGAAGATAGAGTCTGTGCAAAGGCCTAGATCAAGTCAAAGCCAGTGTTTGAGGGACAGAAGGGAAGGTTGGGAAACAAAAGACCCCTGAGAGGGTTTTTGTTTCTTGTTCTTGTTTTGGTTTTAGCTACATTCATGCATTTGCATTTCTTCTGGGGCAACAGGGGGCCTGTAAGGAATTTCATTAAGGATTAACCTGCTCTGAAGTTGGGAAAGACCTCTTGAGCCCCCTGAGAAGGGTATGGGCGTAGAGCAGAGGCCTTGGGCGGGGAGGGCCGGAGAAGGCTGTCCAGATGTGGAATTACTTAAGGAGACCTAGACGCACAAGTCTCACCACCCATGGAGAGAGGCCTTCCACCCCAGGTGTTACCTCTGAATCTCTGAGAATCACCGTTCTCCTGGTGCTCCTGGCTCCCGGAAGAATGCCAAAAAAGAATGCCAAAAAAGCCAAAGCTTCCCCCACCCCCTTCTCTTCCAGGAACCGGGGCCTCCCCCTTGCAGCTGATCTCTCCTCCCCACACCCTGTGGCCTCCAGACCCGTCCTACATATTTTCTTCCTATGCTCTTTCCTTTCCCTTCTGACTCTCCTCTGATCTTCTCTTGACCTCCTGGGCTGACACTGAGATAAATCTGTTGGCTTCTTGGCAGGGGAGCCCAGGCCCTTTCCAGTGCTGACCTGACACTTTCCCTTAGCTCAGCAGGACCAAGGCAGCCTCTTCTCTCTGGCCTGGGACCCAGCGGAGGGGCAGCGAAGGAGCTCTGGCTGCTGGAAGGTCTTGCTGTAGACTTTGAAGAAAGGAAGAGGACCTGATTCGGTCTCCTCCCTGAACAACGGTGTGTCCTGTCTCAGGGGTTCTCTACCGTGGCTGCAAGACAGAATGACCTTCTGGGGTCTTTTTTTTTTTTTTTTTTAAAGTCCTTGTTTCCCACCTCTGAGATCCTGACTGTATTATCACGGGAAGAATCCAGACATCTGGAGTTTTAAAACTGCCCAGGTGGATAGCAGAGAAGACGGTTCTCTTAGCCTCACGTCTCAGAGTTACTAGGGCAGAATGTCAGCTCTGGCAGCTGTTTTGCTGGGCTTGCCTTGGGCAAATCTTAGCCTCTCTGAGCTTTCTCGGTTTCCTCCTCTGTATGGGGAAGTTAATAGAACCGACCCTGAAGATGGTTATGAATCTGCCCAAGTCAAGCATTTACGATGCTGGGCCCAGAGTTAGTGCCCAACGGTGAGAACCGACTGGTTGTTTTTCTCGTCATTATGCCTTCCCGTATGCACTGTTCTTGCCCCCCAGGTCTTTCTTTGTGCTCAGCCACTGCAGTGTGAGTTAGATGATCAGACGTCTGACACTCATTTGTGAGAGGAGATGTACTAACGGAAGGAGGAAAGTGCAGGATTTAAATTCTTGAAAATGACAAAATAGAATAGTCTATCTCCGGGACCCCCACTCCCTTTTCCTCTCCCTGGGCCCTCTGGTTTTAGACAGGATTTGAGGCCAGTGGAGGTCCAAGTACCAAGTATGAAGAACTTCAGTACTGAAGGGCCAAGCATGCAACCCCAAGAAAGACAGAGAGAGAATTCTTCTGGGAACGTCTCCTTTAATACATGGTTTCAATGCCTTATAAAATAAAGGTTTCCATAACTTTCCTGCCACTGATCATGTCCCATCTGGTGGCCTGTGTGGTCTTTTCCTATGGGTGGCCACTCAGCACCCCCCCCCCCACTTCCATCTTCCTTTGGGTGTGATCAAGGTGGCCCGCGCCCTCTAGCAGGGTGGGGAGAGGAGGGAGCCCTCCCGAGCAAGATAGCTCTGCAGAGAACCTTGTCCCCTTCCTCCGGCATCACAGGTATGCTGTGCTGGGCACAGCAGAAATGTCAGTGGTGGAGAAAAAGGTCAGGAAAACTCCTCACCCCTCCAGGAAAAAGAGCTCACAACACACTTTTCTTAATGAGAAGAACGATAGGTTGCTATCCAAGTATTTGAGCCTCGGGGATAGGCAGTGGTGTTCTGAAACAGCGGAAACTGAGCCCCAGAGACTGGCTCAGAGAGGCAAGTGACAGCTGATGGGAGAAGCCCACACATCGAGGCATTTGTGACAGAACTCTAACCCAGAGCATACTGGGCTCTCCGTGAACAGAAAACAACAGTGCTCTCAAATACGAGCCCTAAATGGATTTGAACAGCAGCTCAGCTTCTGAAAGTGAAGCTATTTCAAGAAGCAGTACGTTATCCCGAAGAATTTTTAAATGCCGTGACCGCATCTGGATGTCCTGTGCATCGAATCACAGAATTCAGCAAACAGGAGTCATCCCAGTGAGTGTCTGTGTCTTCTGTTTAACCACAAATGCCTCACAGGGGCAGGCCTTCCAGATTGCAGGCATGGACTAATGGTGTGTCCTGGAAAACTGAATGACCACTTCACTACATAAAGAAGCTTTAATGCAAAATTAAAGACACTCATGGCTTGGTATTAATCATTAGCAATTATAAAAAAAATTATTATGCCTTCGACATTAATTTTTATTGTTTCCATTAAACTTTATTTAACAATGGTTAATTATTTCTCCTGAGCTAACCTGGCAATACAGTTAGTGAAATAAAAGAGGTCAAGTGCACAGTGTCAGACGTTTAAATATGTGGACAGGAGGGGCGCCTGGCTGGCTTAGCCAGAAGGGCATGAGGCTCTTGGTCTCGGGGTCATGGGTTCCAGCCCCGTGTTGGGTGTAGAGATTACTAAAGTAATCATCATCATCATCATCATCAACTTTCAAAAAATAAATGAGTAAATACATAGATAAGAAATGTTAGTTTTCACTTTATCATGGGAAAATCGTTATTTTTCCAAAAGATAAAAAAAATTTTTTTGGAAAAAGTTTTTTCAAAAAAGGAACAGGAGCGCCTGGGTGGTACAGTCAGTCAAGTGTCTGACTCTTGGTTTTGACTCGGGTCATGATCTCGGGGTCCCGGGATCAAGCCCTGCATCGGGCTTTGCACTCGGCATGGAGTCTGCTTGAGACTCTCTCTGTCTGTCTGACCCTCCCGCTTGTGCTCGCCCTCTCTCTCTTTCTCTCTAAAATAAATAAATAAAATCTTGAAAAACAAACAAACAAAACCCAAAAAAGGAATAAAAGTGGTACTAATCTAACGGCTAGTCTGTTCATCTAAGACGCACAGTATCCGTGAGTTCGGGTCTGGATATGCACTGGTATCATCATTTTGATTGGTTTTGCCATGACCCGAGTGACCAGTAACATTAGCAGCTACTACAACTATTATTATAGGTATTAATATTAGTAGCAATGGTGGTCACAGTGGTAGGTAGTTGGCATCATTTATTTCTGCTTGCCCGGGATTGATAACATCGTTTTCCTACGGATAGTTGCCCCTACCTGCTGGATTTGGTCTTGAATGGGATGTGAGAAGGTAATTCCTCCTTTGGAGGGTGTCTCTAAGATGATGGGGCTCACCCTGACAGCAACACTTTGAGGACACCGTCATCCGTTCCTAGCGCTTACATGGGGGCTCTCCTGAGTCCTGCTTCCTGCTTCCTTCCTAAAGCTTGATCGTTCTACTTGTCCTTTCACTCTGTCTACTATCGCAGAGCTACCCATTATGTTTTCTGTTCTTTCTCCCCAGAGGTGATCTGCTTTGCTTAGTGATCAAAGAACTCTACATACTGTGTGGGAAGTAATATTAGGAAAAGGAGCTTTGATTGTCGCTGTGATCATTTTCATAGTAGTCATAGCAGCAATACCCACCATTTACTTACTAAGTACTGTGTCCTGGGCACTATTCTAAGTAGTATCCCATTACGCCCTTGTGACAACCCTAGGAAGTAGCAGATAGACACCATTGTCACCCCATTTTGCAGACAAGGATGCTGGCTTGAGGTCCTAGCGGTTTGCCCATAGCTAGCCAATGATGTGAGCAAGTGCGGCCTCTCCACCTCTGATGGTCACACCCTCGATCGCTACCTGGCTTTGCTAGGAAAAGACTCGGATGGAAGTGCCTGGCAACGGGCCGATCACCTTATTGATATCAATCACTTCTTCAGTTTTCACAGAAATAATCCTGATGTCTCTGTATGAGTCACAGTGAGTGCGGTTCTACAGGCAAGGAAGCAGGGGCTCGGGTGGGTTTCGTGCCTTGCGCAGGGTCACTCAGCTGCTCGCATTCCAGAGCAAAGCCACTGAGCGAGAAAGGTCGGAGCCCATAGGAGCCGGATGAAGGAGAAGGGCAGGTCTGCCCAGACCTAACCTCACTCCCTCTTAGCAGAACCAAAGAACCTTTAGAAGATGTGGAGAACCAGGCTTGCCGTTACCGGAGTCCCAGGAGACTTCTGCGGAAAGGGAAAACTTCCTTGTACTGAGATAACTTTGAAACCTTCATTTTTAGGTCGGGTTTTTTTTTTTCTCCTTTTCTTTCCTTCTTCTTCTATTTTTTCTTTTCTTTTTGTTTCCTTTCTTCTTTGAGAATTCCAGGCCTGATTAGATCATGCTCTGGACTCCAATCAGCCAAGGGCCATGGTTTCAATCACTGTGATCCTGATGACCTTACAAGAACCTCTTAAAAGGATAAATCTATTTGTTTTACACTGAGATAATGGAAAATAAAGCAAGCCCTGCGCGCCTCCAGCAGCCCTTGCTTGCCAAGTTGGTTTTCATAACATACTTTTACAGTTGATTTATCTCCTCTGAAAAAGGATACTTAAAAACTAAAAAATAGAGAAGGCTTCAGTAGTCCTTGTGCCAAAAACCATGGTGGAAGCCAAGAGCATCTTCATCTTGTCTGTTACCAGAATTGGCAGGTCACTGTGCTTCTAGACATGGGAACAAAGACCCCTGAATTCCGTGGAGTCTGGGGAAACTTTCAGCAGCTGTATTTCCAGGGGAGTGAACAATGTGGGGAGTGGCTGTATGGCTGCTGGTTGGCCTGTCCCACCGACCCCAAATCTCATGGGCATTTTCAGGCCCCCACCCTGAGACTCCTAGGGCAGGTAGGATTGGAAACTTGACAGTCGTACCTGGGAGGTAGGTAGGGTTGTTTTGAGAGGACTGTCTGGCTGGGATGATGTTTGAGGAGATGCAGTGGATGGGGACTGTGTGGGGACTGATCAAGGTGACAGCAGGAGGGTGAGCGATTTCCAGGCCCAGACAACTTCGCACGCCTTTCAGAAGCACGAAAGGATGGGATTGCCATTGACTTAATGTCTCTGTGCCTCACTCTCTTTTCTGTAAAACGAGGGTAAGTTAGCCCCCGACTCAGGCTAGGTAGAAGGATTGCATGACGGAACAATGCATGCATAAGGTGAGCGCCCAGGGAATGGCGGGCTCTTACCATCTCCCCCTCCCACCTGCCTCTGAGCTGAATCAGTCTGTGTTCCCACTGGTCTGCCCCCATACAAGGGCTGTGGCCTACTTTGATCACCTCCACCTCTCCCCTGTGCTAATACTCTATTGCTCAAGGCCATTCCCCCATCTCATAGGTGGAGAAAGAAACTTACGCCCAGAGAGGTTGAGTGAGACTTGCTCAAAGTCATGCAGTTAGTAAATCGAACCCTATTGCTATGCTTCCATATTAGTTATCTGTTGTTGTTTTATCGTTACTAGTTATCTGTGTAACAAATGACCCCAAAACATAGCTTCTTAAAGCAACAAGCATGTCGCTTGTGTATGACACATTTTCTGAGGATTAGGGATCTGGGAGAAGCTGAGGCGTGTGGTTCTGGCTCAGGACCTCCCAGGAGGTCACAGTTGTGGTGTAGACCAGGCCTACTGTCAACCAAAGGCTTGGCCGGCCTGGGGAATCTACCTCCCTCACTTAAGTGGCTGTTGGCCAGAGGCCTCTGAGTTCCTTGCCCAGTGAGGTTCCCCACAGGGTGGCTCTTGGCTTCCCCCAGAACGAGTGACCCAAGAGAGAAGGCAGACGGCAGCATCTAATCTGATCTCCGACGTGATAGAACATCACTCCTCTTGTGTGTTGGTCACACAGCCCAAGGCGAGTGCATGGCAAGTGGGGGACTGTGTGTGCACAGGCACAACTGCTGGGGGGTGGGGTCCGTGGATACCATGTTGGATCCTGGCCACCACCTCCCACTGGCTACTATCTGTAACAAGGACCAAAGTGCTTCTCGTGGTCCACTGGGAGCCGTGTACCTCCCCGGCCTCACTGGCTCTGGCTTCCTGGGCTCCAGCTCCCCCTGGCCTCGCTCTTCACACATCCCATGCCGCTGCCCAGCCTGCCCCGGCCAGCATTGCCCTTTCCACCTAGAACCCTGCTGTGCTACTCTCTTGCCTATTGTGCTACTCTCCTTCCTTTACAGCTCAGCCGGCACGCCTCCAGGAAGCCCTCCCAGATGCCCCAGACTAGTACTCACGTGCACTGTACTGGTAATAATCGAGTCCTAAATCGAAGTCATTCATTAATTGATACTTACTGGAGCGGATGGTCGGCCGGGCCCTCCCTGGGTGGCCAGCAGGGACCACAGGGTACAGAGTCAGGCCGACATTCCAGGTTTCTTCACTCAGAACCCTGGGTCCATAGTCTTCAGAACCACTTTTTAATCCCTCTTCCTAGCAGGAGAGAAAGAGCCGTTTTGTACCTTGTCCTCATACAAGGCTCTTTTCATTAGTTCTAAAAATAGAATCTTGCTGATTTTCCAGACTGAGCATCTAGCCTATATTTCTGCTTTCAGGCCCCCTATGTGAACCACAGGAAAGCCCTTTCTTTATAGGAGACTATTTTATTCCCTCACCAATTTGATTCTCATTTGTCAGTAAGCACAGAGTTTTAGAAGTCACCCGTGCTACTCTTTATCACAGGTTTTCTTTGGAGATCAAGTCCTGCTTCTAGAATATATTCAGGGGGGAGTTGGAGAAGAAAATTCTGTTTTTAGCCAATCTTGTGGTTTGGCCCACTGGACGAGCCACTTGGAGCGGAGCTTTTAGTCCCTTCCTCTCTAACTTAGAACGTGCACACTCACACACACACTCAACACACACTGTTACACTCATGCACACTCACTCACATGCTCACTCACACTCACCACTCAAACTCACAAACTCAGTCTCACCCAGACATGCTCACACACACTCACGGACTCACCCATACCCACACGCACACCCACACATACATACCCACACACTCACTTTTACTCACACACACTCAACCAATCATATACATTCTGACTGACCACTCACACACTCACATAACCCTAACCCTAACCCATGCCCACGTACGCACCCAAATATACTCATTTATGCTCACACACTCACACTCACACTTCTACCCATATACTCACTTATGCTCACACTCATCACACATATACAACCACACCTACCCACACATTCACTTTTACTCACACTCTCATCACACTCACACGCTTCACTCATACACACATACACACCCACACTCGCACACTCATACATGGCCTTTTGTTCACACACCCACACTCGCACACTCATACATGGCCTTTTGTTCACATACACACACACACACTTACACTCACACACACATTCACACTCCTTTGGTTTATTTGCTAGGATGGTGTAAATGGAAATCTCAGAATCAGAGATAATACGTGTACGTGTGCATTTGTCGGGGGGCAATGGGGATGTCTCGGCTGAGCCTACACGGATTTCAAACACGTCTGTGGATGTGGTGGGGAGACTGTCAGGGGGTGGTCTGCAGAAAGGCTCTCCCACCCCTTGCTGGAGGAAAAGGGGATGAATGGGAGACGCCATGTAGTCAGACACAGACTGTGTCTGGGTCCCGTAGAAAGGAAGCTTCCAAGGAAAAGATTGAGGAACTGTTGGTACAATAGACTCTGTGACCCTCAGGGGTGCCAACAGGGCCTTTTGGAGGTCTGGGGGACCCTGTGTAACTCGGAGTGGGGGAGGGACCCATGAACTCCCTTCAGGGAGGCCTGGAACCTGTCGGCACTTGGAGGGCTGGCAGCTGGGGAAATAGTGGCATGTTGCCCCCTTGTGTGGACCTTGGAATTGAACTAGTATCAACAGCAGCTCAGAGGCCACCTTGTGTGCTCTCAGGGGGTTCTGGATATGGGCAGCATAGGGGAGTGCCAGGGGAGGAAGGAAAATCCCAGCTGCTGTGACTGGAGGCCTGTGTGTCTGGGCTTACGCTTGGTGCGGGAACTCCTGGGAGATGCGTCCAGGGGCACCAGGGGACACGAGGCTGTGATCTCATGGGCTGATGCGAGACCCTTCCTCTAGGGTCCCGTGGAGCAAAGAGCTGGGGATGTGGGGCAACAGCTGGAATAGGTGACCTGTTCTAGCCCCGGAGCAGGGAGACTTGAGAAACTCAGATTTGGGTAGAATAAAACCCCGAAGCGAGAGGCTGAAAGAGACCTAGAGGTCATCCAGGCCCACGCCTCACTAATCACTGAGGAAGCGGAGCCTGGGAGACAGGCGTGTTGTCCGAGGGCAGACGGCCACGATGGAGATCTGGGTTCAAGCCTCATTGTCTCATGCTGCCGGAGGGAGTGTGGGAAGCTTCTGTTTACCGCTGTTACTGCCTCAAGACCACTGTCACTGGGGGGACCCAGCTGATGCCGGGAGGCCAGGAGGCCTCTGGGCTGGGGGCTCCGTGGCATGTGGCCGGAGGGACAGAAGAAAGCAGCACCCCCGTGACGTCTCCCCTGCTGGCACGCGCAGGCCTCCCTCAAGGTCATTCCTGTGGTCTCCAGACCTGTGCTGACTTAGAGGAAGGGAGCCCTGGGAGGCAGCATGGGAGAGGGGTTGGAGAAGGGAGGCGGAGGTCTTCGGCAGCGGCCGAGATGGCGGGCCTGGGGGAGGCCAGGGATGGATGCCCATGGAGAAAGGCGAGCAGGTGCTAAAATGGCAATGGGGTAGAAGTAGAGGACGGTGACAAAGCGGGCCATTTCCCATGCCCCTTCTAGGCAGGATTCCCTGAGTCTCAGAGGGCCTAACATGCATCAGCCACGTGCTGAAAAATCCCGTGTGCCTAGAGAAGTGACCTCCCAGTCCAGTCTCATGCTTACGTTCCCGAGCCTTGCTCTGCTACGCATACAGAGGGAGAGGGGAGGAGAGGAGAGGGGGCAAACAAAGGGAAGAAAGGGAGAAGAGAGATGGAGAGCAAGGGGAAGAGGGGAGCAAACAAGGGGAGATGTTTAAGGGGACACACAGAAAGGGCAGACATGAGCCATAAATTTCTTCCCAGGTGTAAGGAACCACAGATGCCTACTTTCAAGACCTTTGGGGGCCACTGTTCAACAGCATCGAGCCGCCCGGCTGCAGGTGGGCCTCTCACCTGACTCCCATTGCCGCTTCTGCCCTCTGGAAACCAGCATGATTTATGGGTCCCTCTGGGCTCACAGCCAGACAGCCGCCCCTCACCCATTGCGTCCTGGCTGACCCCGAGTTGCCCTTCTTGTTGCACGTGGCCTAGCAGGTGGATATGAATCTCTAATGACTGCAGACACCTGTGTTTCCCTGAGGCACTGGCCCTGGTGATGGAGACCAGACACAGGCCATACCCAGGAGGAAGAGCCCAGTGGAGGAACCAGGAGAGACAGACCTGTTGGAAGCATGAAATATCACGGAAAGTGTGGACCCTGTTCGATTTCATTAACTGTTTACATTTCCCTGGCTGCATTCCACTGGTCACCTGCCCAGACACACAATTGGAAACACAAGCCTTAAATGAGATCAGATTTTCCAATGAAATATGATAAGAAAAAAAAAAAAGAGGGTGTGGCGGTTGGGGGGGACCTGGAGCCAAATCACAGGTAACTGGGCCCAGTCCAGCAAGGAGACATCCTTGAGGAGCTTGGTGTCCGTGCAGCCCCGGCCCAGCCTGACTATCCTGAGGCTCCAGGAGGCCCAGTGTGAAGGAGAAGGGGTAGAGCAGGTGTGCCGAGCCCCTGGCAGGCACGCGTGGACTTGGGTTTACGGTGAGCCCCCACCAGGTCCCTCCCAGCTTCTAACCCCCTTGGAGAATGGCATACTTCCTCTGATTATAATTCTGTTGCAGCTGCTGGACACCCAGGATTGAAAGTTCAGGGCTCGTGGTCCAGCCAGCGGCACAGAGGGAAGAGAAGACGTTGTTACCAGTCCTAAATTCCTCAGACGCAGCAGGATCCGTGCTGCCCACCTCCAAGCTGCTTAGCAAAGAACAGCCCCTTCGTTCGTAGGAAGCGTGGTTCGAAATCCTGCTCAGTCGAGTCAGGCAGAGCTGGTGGTGTCAGCTCTCAAGGGGGGACTGTGCCCGGTGGCTGCCTCGGGGGAATGGGGGTCCCGGGGGAATACCACGTGACTCTGCTTGCCAGTCTGTTGACAGGACTTGTCCCTCTGTTGGTGGTCTAGCCTAGTCTCTGACCTTAGTGGAAGGAACTTCTTTAGGTCTCCACTCCTCAGACTTGGTACAGAGACCGGCGTCCTTGGGCTCATTGGCACGATTTGGGTCCTTGTCAGAAGTGCAAAATCTCAGGTCCCCATGCCACGCCTGGTGGATCGGAACAGCCCCGTAGCAGGTGCTCAGCGCCGGGGCTCATGAGCTAAGAGGCTGGACCCCAGGAGGTGGCCATGGTCAGGCTTGGTGCCTGCCCCCGTGTGCCCACCCACACGCCTCTGTCCCGCACCTGCTGGGGTCCACGCACTCAGTCCTTTGATGGCAGTGGGAGAAGCACAACCCTATGTTGCATTTTTTTTTCCCCCCACTGGCGACCCCTCCAACACCAGATGGCCTGGCCCATCACACACTCCAAGTGACAGAGCTACCTACATCCTGGCCTTCAGATACCCTTCTTGCTTCAGGCCCCATGCAAAGCTCTCACCCTCCCTCCGAAGTGACTTACTTTAGCAAGGCCCCCATTGCGCTAGCTGTCTCGTCCTCTCTCTGCTCTGTCATTAACGTACTGGATCAGTATGATAGTTCTATGGGATGTCCAGATGGTCCAGACTTCTGACTCTGTTGTGACGGCAGGAAATTAGCATAAGCCCAGGACAGGACTGTAAATGCATATTATTTTCCATTTTATATAAATGTAAATTGTTGCTGATTTCTCTTCTCTGATCGAGATAGAAAAGGACTTGCTGGCTGCCTGTGTTCACTGGCTCTAGTAAAGATAGCCTAACATGACCGCCATTGTTGGAACTACTTCTTGGCTGAGTATGTGATCGTCTGTAGTCCTTCTGCAGCATCCAACTGGCTTCTGCAGGGACCTGACTGGCGAATTAAATTGAGATCGGGAGATATGAGAAAGATTGCCACTCCTGCAGTCATTAAGATCCTTAAGGCTGGCGCTAATCTCTGCCGTCCCTCAGAATGTGATGCTGTTTTTGATTCACTATCTTGGGGAGCGGAACGCAGATTCAGAGGCTTTTACAAGGCTTTTCTATTATGATGGGCCAATGATCCCACATAGGTGTTTAATAGCTGAGTGTGGCAATCCCAAGGATATATTGGGAGACCAGGAACGGGATCACTGGCTGGGTCCATGGACCTACTGGACCCGCTGTGAGCTGGCTTTCGGCCAGGATTCACTTCACTGACTTGCTTCCCTGTGCCCCAGACAGGGGGCAGTGACGACATTTCAGGTCTCCCGGTATTGCTGCATCTCGGACTATCTCCAGCAATCCTCAGAATGTACCGGTCTTTCCCTTTCCTCAGCCCATGGTCATCTGAGCGAACGGTTGTATGGCTTTTTGGGGAAAGATCGAGGGGATCATTATAGTATCTACTTGCCGTGGTATCGCTGATGTAGGTCACTTTTAAAAAACATTTATTTATTTATTTATTTATTTATTTATGAGCGAGAGTGAGAGAGAGGAGCAGAGAGAGAGGGAGAAGCTGGCTCCCCATTTAGCAGGGAGCCTGACTCAAGGCTCGATCCCAGGATCCTGAGATCACCACATGAGCTGAAGGCAGACGCTTAACCAACGGAGCCACCTAGCACCCCGATGTACTTCCCTTTAGGGAACCATCCAGAATAGGTTCTAGGCATAAAAACTGGCTCAGATCCAGGATTTGAGCAAGGGTCATGACTTCCTCCTGGAGCAACTACCCTCAGCTTCCTGCTCATCCACTCTTTTTTTTTTTTTTTTAAGATTTATTTATTAGAGGGGTGGGGGGAGAGAAAATGCACAGGGGGAGGGGCAGAGGTAGAGGGAAAGAGAGAATCCCTCCCTTCCCACCCAGAGCATGGAGCCTGATGCAGGGGTCGATCCCACAACCCTGAGATCATGACCTGAGCTGAAATCAAGAGTCAGATGCTTAAGCAACTGAGCCACCCAGGTGCCCCTCCATTCTTGCTTTTTTTTTTTTTTTTTAAGATTTTAAAATTTTTTTTAAGAGATTTTATTTATTTATTTGACAGAGAGAAAGATCACAGGTAGGCAGAGAGGCAGGCGAGAGAGAGGGGGAAGCAGGCTCTCTGCTCAGCAGAGAGCCCAATGTAGGGCTCGATCCCAGGACCCTGAGATCATGACCTGAGCCGAAGGCGGAGGCTTAATCCATGGAGCCATGCAGGCGCCCCTCCATTCTTGCTTTTTCGATTGTGTATTTTAAGTAGCACCCTCGTCTGCCTATCTGCTTTGTCCCTAGGGATACCACATTCTGCAACTCCACAGCTTCTTGTGGGTCAAGCCCCTTGGCTGCCCCTTCCGTTTTGTTAGTTGTGATGATAAATTGGGGGCTGCCTCCTTTCCAGTGATTCAACACCATCGCTGGACTCTGTTGCTTTGAGGCATCCTCATTCTCATTGCCCTCAGTAAGCCGGGTTCTGTGACCTGTTTTCTAGAGTCAACCCTAGACTGTAGCAGAAAGCCACCACTACATGTCTAGTGATGCCAATCCCCATCCTATCAGGACATTTCTAATGGCCTTGGTGAATGGTGTGTTCCCTTAGTCCTTCCATTGGCCAAAATCTCTAATGTGTCTTTTCTCTTCGACCAGTATATCCTACCCAACACGCCTCACACCCTGAGCTGTTTAATTCCACTATCCTCCTGTGGCATGTCAGGCATTACCACTTTGGTCATCATGGGCTAATATTTTCTCCAGGTTTCTAAGACTTACCTAGAAGCAGGTTTGCCCATAGCCAGGGGTTCTTGCCAGGGCATTAAATCCCATGGTCCTGAAGAGTACCCCAAGTAAATGAACTTCTGCATATCTTTTCATATGTTCTGTATTCCTCTATCAAGCACCCTCAAAATCCAATCCCAGGGGTACCGCCCTAACTCCTGTGGCTACATGCTAACTCATTCTTGCAGCTCCACTGGGATTTGCCTTTTTCTCTATCAGACACATCACTTCCTGAACTGAGAATTAAATCTAGTTATCGATCTGGCAGTCGGGACAGGTCGGGAGGCAGAGAGATCTCCCTGATCTCTTGCAGTGGGGAGGCCTATGCTCTATCTTCTCCCAGGAGGGAGTTCTGGTTCTTATTAGGGACAGGTGAGCCGTGTCCGTAGGCTTGGAGGAGTCAGGGGCACCTTTGGGGGATCCATCCAGATGACTCCATCTTAGGTTTAAGAGTTCATGTTTTTCCTACCAGAGCACTGATTTTAGCACAGTAGATCCGCTTGGATGAAGCATCCGACGCTCTTTGAAGCTTAGTGATTATAAATATTAGAACCCGAGTCTGCCCCTCTGCTGTGTAGCCTGTTAATTGCCCTTTGTTTCTCCTTCTCCCTCTGTAGTGATTCAGTTCAGCCCAGTAACCAGCTCTTTCCGTTGTCCTTAAATGTGTTACTCCCCCACAGTGTTCGAAGGCCTGAATCATCACTCCAGGCGGGCATTCTCCCCCACCAGGATGTTCCTTGAAGTAAGCTCCGGTGGACTTTTTAGCAATTGGATTGCCACCTTATGCCAGGAATCATCCGTGCCCCAAATACCATTTGGAGTGGAGTGTTCCTTGCCGGCCGTGTGGTGAGCCATCCGGAGCCCACATCCTGCCTTACCACCTCTTCTTTTTGATCAGTCCTGGTCCCAGTTGTGTTGGTTGGTTCTCTAAGAGGCAGAAAGCAAGCAGAGTTAGAAAGCAAGACAAATGATTGGTGGTAAGGCCCGTGAAAAATAAATGGGGGAGGGGGCTCAGAGTAGGCAGGGAGAGCCTTAGGCTGCACTGCAGGTCTGACACTGAAAGGCAAGGAGAAACGAAGATTGAGTAGGATATGGCTTACCTGGGTGGGGCCTGGATGAGAGCCTCAGACTGGTACAGCGCTTGGGACATTTTGGCCAGCCCCGTAGGGAGCGTTAGCACAAATACTGCCTACAGAGAACACTACACTGGGTAGAAATGGCTAGATCCCATACCTTCATGGGCCGAAGGCTGGCTGGGAAGAGAATGACCTCAATTCAAATGCCAGAATCAGGCCATTTGGAGGTAGGCTTCAGAGGGTCTGCTCATATCTCCAAATTAAGTAAGAATCAATATGTGTATATTTTCCTAGGACCAGTAGCTTTTCCCTAAGTTCTCAAAGGATTTTTGATGCCCAGAAGCTGATGTGACTATTGTTAATCAAGCTTCACCTGATCACACCAATATCTCTCCTGGCCCCTTTCCTACGCCGTCTTTTCTAAGTGTGGGCTGTGTCCCTGTGTACCAGCCACCCTGGCTTTCTCTGTGTTCCTCAAGCGTGCTAAGCTCATTCCCACTCAGGGCCTTTGCATTAGCTGTTTCCTCCCTTTCCTCAGATGCTCCCATGGCGCTTTACGTCGGGCTCAGTGGACATGTCACTCCCTTCTCAGGGAGGCTTGCTCTCATTCCGCAAACTACAGTTCCTTCCACAGTCCCTCTAACGTACTTCTCCATTTCATCTCTAGCATGGCCCTCTGGCCCTCTGATTTTTCCTTTGTTGGCTATGTCTTTGCCCAGTGGTATGGAAGCCCCATGAAAAGAGGAAGCATTCAGTCTTGCTCACCAGGTTATTCCTGTTGCCTAGAATGTGCCCGACACATAGGAGACACTCAACAGATTTTCCTAGATTGAAGAATAATTGTCTTCTCTGTCCAACAGAAATTATTTTCCTGGGTTCCCCTCATATATCTCCCTATCGCTCCTTCTTCATTGCACCGTAAGATAGAGATACCCTTATCAACAATTCAAACATATGAAAAACTTTCAGAAGATAACAGGTATCTGTGGATTCTCCTCAAAGATAAACCGATTTTAACATTGTGCTTTAATTTCTTCAGATTTGTCCTTTGCTTCCTTTATTTTTTAGCTAAAATCACGTACCCCATATTTTGTGACGCCCTTCGTTTTCAGCTTTTTTGAAGGTAGTGTATGTCACTTCTCTGTATGTTCTAACAGTTTAATGATACTCATTTGCATTCCTAAACAACACATGCTATTCTTATGTGTTCTGAGATTTTACATAAGTGCTTGCCTGCCAGATGCATCGTCTGGTGATTCAGCCCTGGGTATTAAACACTGTTGTTGGGTCACAGAATTAAATAACACTGAAGCCACCACACCTGTGGGACTTATTGCTAGACAAGGTCATAAAATGCCCTATTGTTTAAGCTGTGTGCATTGGGTTTGTTGTTCTGTGCAGCTAAACACCTCTGTAATCGTCTCATTCTGGGGACGTGTCTCACTGAAGCTCACTCGCGCTGGCTGGCAGGTATACCGGGATACAGATGGATTGCCCAATTCCGAAACCTCTTGTATTTGTAACTGACTACTGTGTAACAAATTCAGCAGCGGAAGACTCCACGATTTATGATCTCATCCGATGTCTGAGGCTCATGAGTCTGGGAGCTGCCCAGCTTGGAGGTGGGGGGAGGATTCTGGCATGGAGGGCTGTCCTGAGGTTGCCGTCAGGTTGCCCGCTGGGGGTGCGGCCATCGGGAGGGCTGCAGAGTCCGCTTCCAAGCTCAACACCACTGTTGCCAGAGAGTTTCGGTTCCTCTGCACGCGAGACTCTCTGGAGGGCTGCTCGTAAACACGGCAGCTGGCTTCTCCCAGAGCAAGTGACTGGGGAGTGAGAACAAGGGGGTCCTCCAGCACACCAGCGCAGCCCCACGCACACCTCCATATCCACGTGGTCATCAGCTGGAAGTCACCTCTGACAGCTCTCTTGCCGTTATTCCCACATACATCGGAATCACGGATCCTATCTGGTCGACTTCCACAGAGCCTCTCATGTCTGCCACTGGTGCAGGATGTAGGCAGAGAGAGCTCAGTCTGATGTGCAAATCTGACCCAGTCCCTGGTCCTCAAACTGGTTCCCATCACCCCGAGAATAAAGTTCATGGTTTTCAAGCCCAGCCTGCATCTCTAGCCTCTGTATTATGTGGTCCTCTTCAGCCCTTGTCCTCTTCCTACCCTCTATTTTTCTTTAGGTCTGAAGCTCCATGTCATGCTCTCAGGGAAACCTTTCTGACCCTCAGATAAGATTCCCCTCTACCCCTGCCAGTTACATGCTTCTGGAATGTTCCTTCCTCACACATGTTGCTCTTCACATTTGCTCAGTGTCCCATTGCTTTCTGGTCTATAAATCCACAAGTTGAGGGCCCACACGGGTTTTACTCAGAGCCGTATTTCAAGGACCTGAAGTGAGGATGGATACGTAGCAGACATGCAGTGAGTTGAACCGAATAAGTGAGCAAATGATTTTTATCTGGTTAAGTGTTTGTGCTTTCTTCTTGGCTTCCTTCGATGGAAGAAGTCAAGTTGCTTTACGTGCAAATTCTACTTATCCCAGTGAAAAATGTAGCAAGACTGAACCAGACACTCAATGCAAGGGACCCTCCTTCCTAGGTTTCTCTGGGTCCCTTGACAAAGACTGTCTCCTTAACCAAACTTGAGTCAGGCTTCTCTAAGCTCCCCCTCCCTTTTTTTTTCACTAGACCCCATCTTGAGTCTTATCCTCAAGAGCAAGAATCCCAATTTAGTAAAAATCTCCCATCATCAGTATCTGATCAGCCTGGCCTGCTTTCAGCAAGAATCCTGTCAAATCATTTTGTCAGAATCTTCCCCTTCCCCCTCAGTTTCCTTTTGGTAATTCTCGCTCGGCTGATCGCTACCCTGTTCCTTAGCTCTATTTCCAGACTTTTCCTTGTTGTTGACCCTGATCTCTCCCTACTTCAAGGCTCCATTGAACTGGTCTCTTGAGTAAAGTCTTCCTCACTGTCTTTAAACAAGTGTCAGGATAAATTTTCCTTTAACGCCTGCCCTGGGTCCATTCAGGACAGGCCTCTCAACTTGTCTTCAAACAAGTGCACACTCTGTCCCTTGACCTCCAACGAGCAGCAGAAATGTACAAGGCAATCTATTTTTCAGACATGAATTTGTTTCGAATTAATTTAGGAGCATAACCTGACGACACCTGAGGAAAATGGTAGCTGTTTAATTTCAGTTGAACATCTGAAGGGAGGATTTTTTGAAGATTCTTAAGATCCGATGTCCAGACATAGTGAAAATAGTCCACATCGACTAAACTACCATTAGGTACGCCACCCTCATTTTAATCTTCTCACCAAAATGATAAGGAAGCTATTACCTCCTTTTTCACAGATAAGAGAAAACCGGGCTCCTGGGGGCTGGAGAGCTTGCCCAAGTTCCCCTATAGCCGGTAGTAGTAGAGCCTTGATGCACACCGGGGTCTGGTGACTACATTGCCTTTGTTGTACCACGGCACCCTGCCCTGTGGCCTTCCCTTGGAATTATTCCACTTTTGTTCCCTTCTCCACCCCAAATGGCTCAACTTTACATAATTTTTGAGCCAGCCGCTTGGACTGTGGTCAGAATTTTTTTTTTTTTTTTAAGATTTATTTACTTATTTTTAGAGACAGAGAGCGAGCATGGCGGGAGGGGCAGAGGGAGAGAATCCGGAAGCTGACTCCTCTCTGAGCGCAGAGCCAGATGCCCGGGGCTTGATCCCAGGACCCCAGAGAACATGACCTGAGCCGAAACCAGGAGTCTGCCTCTTAGCCGAATGAGCCACTCTGGTGCCCCTGTGGTCAGAATTTGTGCCAGTCTTCTTTATGAAGCTTTGCCGTTCAGTTGCATAGGCAACAACTGTTTTTTTTTTTTAATTACTTTATAAACACACATGTGGAAGTCAAGAACACGTTTCCCCAAGTGATTCAGGAGCACTTTGATTCTGAAGGAGGGAAGCTCCCCGGCTTTCTGCAAGGAGCATGAAGAATGACCTAGAGCAGGAAGAATGTGGCCAGAGATAGAACTGCACATGAACCGACCCCCTAGCCTGGCTCTCCCGGGGAAACAGTGGAGCCGGGCCAGACCTGGAGACAGAGCATTATTGCTCCTCGTGTAGGTGAATAGCCGGGATTCATTAGCGCTGGAGACTTCCATGGTGGGCAAGTTCTAGCAGGCTCTGGGGGAAGGGCCCTTTGTCTTTCCTGCAGACCTACCCCTCTCCATCTCTGGCCCTGGTTGACTTGAACTTTTGTTTTGCACAACTGATGAAAACTAAACTTAATTACCTATTAGGCTGAGATGTTTCTATCAGGTATGCTGACCAGTCCGCCCCAGCGGTCTTTCCTCTGCCTTTGCCGGCTCTATGGCTACCGCTTGCTGCTGATCTGAAGTTGGAGCTTGGAGACTGGGGCACTGTTGGCGCTCATAAGACAGCCTTCACTGCTGTTTCCTCCTCTATACTCACAGGCGAGCAGCCTCCTGGGTGGGACAGAAGAAGGGACAGGTTTTGCTGGAGTACCTCATCCTTTCAAGTGAAAATGAGTGGGTATTGTGACTTGCAGTGAAATGGGTGACTTCATCTACTACACCCAGCTGTTGATTTCTGAGTGCTGATGGTAAGCAAAGAATTCTTTTTTTTTTTATTTATTTTTTTTTAAAACATTTTTTTATTCTTATTATTTTTTATTTATCTATTTGTCAGAGAGAGAGGGAGAGAGAGAGAGCGAGCACAGGCAGACAGAGTGGCAGGCAGAGGCAGAGGGAGAAGCAGGCTCCCTGCCGAGCAAGGAGCCCGATGTGGGACTCGATCCCAGGACGCTGGGATCATGACCCGAGCCGAAGGCAGCCGCTCAACTGACTGAGCCACCCGGGCGTCCCTAAGCAGAGAATTCTTAATTCTAGGTATCATCCCCTACTTCTCAGCATGGCACTTTGCCCTTTTCACCCACGCCTTTCTGGTGATTTATTTCTGCCAGAAGTGGGTATCCAAGAGAAGGGCATGAGGTGGAGCGAAGGGTAATAAAAATAGCTAACATTTACTGAGTGCTTGGTGTCTTTTAGGCACTGTTCTGAGCGCTTGACTCCAACCCTCTGGGGGCAGGCTCCATTATTCTTCCCACTTAACAGAAGAGGAAACTGAGGCCATCATGGGTGAGATTACCTGCCCAGGTGTACACGGGTAGTAAGTGCTCCAGCTCAATTCACCAGGAGGCAGTGCGGTCCAAAGCAAGCGCGTTTAAGGCAGAAATGGTGGGGGAAAGTCGGGGGAGGGCCAGTCCTTCAAATATTCACTGTGCAGTTTGTAGCCTAAATACAACTGTTGTGCATACAAAGCCACTTTCCCCAAATCCAGTGAATATTTTGTCAACTTTTCAATGTCAACTTATGAACACCAGTGATTGAAAATAAGTTGGGAGTTTGCAGATCCTTTTGAGACTATGAAGAAGGCTACGGCTCCCTCTTACTCCAAAAACAATGCATGCTGGATTTTGTGTATAATTTGCGGAGGTTTGAAGACCTTCCCAAAACTCTCTCCCGAGGGACCCCATGCGATCCAGGTTAAGAACCTCTGATTTAGAACAATACTCAACTCTATCGATACAAGAAATTGAGTTGATTATAATGGGAAGAGAGGAAACTAAACTCGTGTAGGAAATCGAAGTTTGTGTAGGGCCATATGGCCTCGGGCAAACTCCTGACTTTCCTGTGTTGTAGTCATGGCTTCCCTCTCTGTGAACCTGGGTTTATTGTGAAGTTCAACAAGGTAATATTGGATCAGGGCTTTGAGTTCCCCAGAGAAATATGTTCTGCTTCTTTTTGAGAATTCCTTTCCGGACTCTGTAGCCCTAGGAAATTCATAAACCCAAATTAGACAGCAAATTAGCAGGGAACAATTATACTACTGTGGGCCTTCCAAAAAGAGGAGTGAGGGCCTGTTTCCAGGTTCCTAAGCCTGGAGGAACAAAGACCTGGCACTGGGGACTTCTTTACGTTCATCACCTGGAGTCCCGGCCCGGTGGGGTATAGTTGCTGTAGGAAGGAGGCTGCGGGGTGATCTGTTTTGATAAGTGGTTGAGTATGTGTGTGGGGGGTGGGGTGGGAGGTTGGGGGGGATGGAGATGAGGGAAGAAGGAAGTGGTAATGTCAGCTGATGGTAGGGACAGACTCCCGAGAGGCTCTAAGACCTCAGTATTTGGAAATTAAGTCACTACATCCCCAGGCCCTTCGCCAAAGGACTAGGGCTGGTTGACAAGCAACAAAATGAACCTTCCCTCTTCTCACCTCTGACCTCAACCCCGCAGATATGTTGCCCTTTGGTATTTTCCTGCCTTTTAAAGGCTATTCTTTGTGCTAATTTTAATCAGTTTTTACCTGGATAGGGAAGTTGAGGGTGAGGAAGAAGGCCCATGCCATAGTGTAAGACTCAGACCCCTAATACATATAATAATATTTATTGAGCGTTTAGTATGAGTTAGGCAGTGTGCTAAGGGCCCTATTATGTACATAGTCTCCTTAAATTCTCCTGTCTCAAAGTTTGACGATTATTTCCATTTTACAGATGAGAAAACTGAGATTGGGAGCATTAGTTAGCTTGGTTTAGGTCATTGTATTGGGAAAAAACAAAACAAAAAACAAAAAACAGACCAAAAAACAACCCCAAGCCCCTGTCCTTCTTTCTCCTGGTGTATCCCATACTCTCATATTTCTACCCCACTCACTTCGGACACTTCTGATATGTGTGATTTCCCCCACCCCCACCAAGTAAGTCTTTAACACCAGCTGGGTTTCCTACAGTTGTACTCAATTCTGACAGTTCCTGGAGAGGATGTCACATCCCACAGGTCAAGGGCTTCAGTCCCACAAGACTGCCCCTCCTCCCTACTTCAGACGCCAACTTCAAGTACTAGGTCCTCAAGTTACCCACGTGGCTACAATACAGAGGGCTCCATGACATCCTCCCCCTTGGATTCAGTGACTTGCTTGAAGGGCTCACAGAGCTCAGGGAATCTCTTACGTTTGCCAGTTCATTAAGGGAGGTGATGAAGGATACAAATGAACAGCCAGATGAAGAGATATGTAGGGGAGGTCTGAGAGTCCCACACTTCTACCCCTGTGGAGTTGGGGTACATCATCCCACTGATACATGGAACGTGGAAGCTCTCCAAACCTTATACTATTGGGATTTTTATGGAGGCTTCCTCATTGGAGGCATTACTCACCGTTATTTCCATTTTTAGCCTTTCTCCCTTCTCAAGAGAATGGGGGGGGGGCTAAAAATTCCAAGCTTCTAATGACTTGGACTTTCTAATGACCAGCCCCAACCAGGAGCCCACCTGGAGTCACCTCATTAGGACAAAGACACCCGGGAAGTAGAAGGGTGTCAGGAGCTCAGTGCCAGGAGCTGGAGGCAGAGACCAGCATCTATTTTCTATGATCTCACGGTCATAGAGTCAGAAAGTGGTGAATCGCGGCTTTGAATAGGGGTCATTGATGGCCGAGTTCTAGCTCACAGTCACTTCGCTGAGATGGGCCCCAGAGGCATGGCTGAGATTCAGGAATTTCTCTCTGAGAGGAGCACCTGTGCCAGGCCCCTGCCCATCCAGTCTGTCCTGAGCCCTGGCAGTTCTACCTTCCCTAAGTTTCTCCCACCATTTTCCCCTTCCACTCTCCACTGCTTACTGTTCAGGCCGCTGTCAACGGTCTCAGGGGTGCCTTGGTGGCAGCCTTGGCTTCCTCCATCCCTCGGTCTGGATGCCAGTGTGACTCTTCTTTCTAGATCTTTGCTTTGGGCCCAGAACGTGCTGCTCCTAGACTACCAGAGCCCCTCATTCCAAGACAGAGTAAAACCCAAACACTGTAACCACTTGCTTCCTCTTTTCCTGCTCTCTGCCACATCCAAACTATACATATTGTCTATCTTCTTGCGTTGGCTTTTGTTCTGATACTTACATTCTTCCCAAAACTGTTTAAAATGCGTTTTAGTGGTACACGCTGCCATGGATCCTTTGGGAACAAGAATACATATAGGAGGCGCCTGGGTGGCTCAGTTGGTTGAGCAACTGCCTTCGGCTCCGGTCATGATCCTGGAGTCCCGGGATCGAGTCTCACATTGGGCTCCCTGCTCAGCGGGGAGTCTGCTTCTCCCTCTGACCTCTCCCCCTCATGCCCTCTCTCTCATTCTCTCTCTCAAATAAATAAATAAAATCTTAAAAAAAAAAGAATACATATAAAATTGTAATATACACAGGTAAATACTCATCATTTCCCAGTGGCACTGGCCCAATGCAGTCCTTCCTCCTAGAAGGGCCTCCTCACACCCTTCCCTGGATTGAGATCCCCTCTCTCAGGCTCCAGGTGAAGCTTCCCCAGTTTAGGTAAATCTCCCACTGCCCCAGGCCTGACTATCATCCACTTCTCCCAACTTTTGTTCTTCATTGGATAGTACAAACTGGGACCAAGCATGGCCTGAAAGCCCGGCACTTCCCTGAGTTAGACCTGGCTGTGAACTCTGCTCTGGCACTTCTTGCTGAAGGACCTTGAGCAAGTCAGTTCATCTCTGAGTCTGTTTCTGTGTGGATAATACCATTATTGTACGTGTACGCGTGATTAAATGCCATAGTCACAGCATCCCAAGAGGTGGTAGAGACTGGTGGCTAGGACGATAGCCCTTGGACCTGGGTCAAACCCTGGCTCTACTACTTACTTACACGGAGACGGTGGATGAACTATTGAAAGCTCAGTGACTCAGTTTCCCTATCTGTAAAATGGAGATGATAGCAGTTTATTATGAGGACTAAATGAGTTGATACATGTAAGGTACTTAAATGCCTGGCACGGAGAAATTGATTTAAAAAAATTGGCTATTATCTTGTAAAGCATCCTTTCTTGTTATTCAAGATTCCATTTGCTGTCCTTGTGCCTAGATGGCCACTGTCACAACAGAGGCAGTGTCTTATGTGTTCTTTTATCCCTAATACCCTGCCTGGCATGTGCACAGGATCTATTTATGCTGCTGACCACACCATGATGGGCATCATGGGAAGATGCCTACAGATGCAAAGAGGAGGGTTTCCAAATTGTGCTCACCTAGAGTAGATGCTTGAGGTGGAAGGAGAGGAGGGTTCGCCCCCTCCTCCGCCCCACTCCAGCCCCGCCCACCCAAGCCTTGACATTAACAGCCTCAGAGTGCCATCCCAGGCAGGACTCCTCTGGGTGGGGGTGGGGATGGCTTTCTGGCCTCACCTGAGGGGCGCCACAGCCCCGCCCACCTCTGCCCCCGGCCAAGGTGCCGCCCTCTCCCTCTGTCCCAGCGGGCGGGCTGGCCTCCTGCCCCGCGCGTCCTGTCCAGCCGCAGCCCGGGGCCACCCCGTGTGGCCACACCTCCCGGGCCCCGCAAGGGTTAAGGCCGCGGAGAGGAGAGGTTTGGGCTGACGTCGCTCCGGCTGAAGGTGGTTCCCCTCCGATGAGGATGGGAGAGCTGGCGAGCTGAAACCCGAGCTCCCGCTCAGCTGGGGCTTGGGGAGGTCCGTGTAAGAGCCGCCTGCCCCCCCCCCCACCGCCTCCCGCGGTCCCTCTGGTCCCTCCGCAGCAGTCGCTCACCGGCTCGGGAACGATGGAGCTGGGCTGCTGGACGCAGTTGGGGCTCACTTTCCTGCAGCTCCTTCTCATCTCATCCTTGCCTAGAGGTACTGTGAGTGGGTTTAGGGCCCCCCTCCCAGGGGCATTTCTCTTCTGGGTCGGGTGGGGAGCATGCCTGGGGCACCCCAAGGGATAGCACTGGGCGGGGGCTGGGGTGGAGGGAGACCGCCAGCTCTTCTTCTAGTCTAGTCTAATCTTGGGGGCTTGGCTGGGGGTGCCGGAGCGTCTGACCTCCCGGAGAATGTGACACCTTTCTATCATCCCAACTTGGGGTACTGAACTGCCTCAGGAAGGGGTACCAGCTCCAGCTTACTTTGCTGGTTTTCGTTTTATCTTCGTAAAGCACAGATGGATCTCTGGGAATCTATCCCGTCTGACTCACCCACTCTGGCTCACAAAAGGGAGAAGTTTCCCCCTGGATAGAACCCCCCCCCCCAACCCCCAGAGGTGAAGCGGGAAGAAGGGAAACCAATCAAAAGCAAGGCTGGCAGCAAGGGGGTCCCTCCCCGTGAAGGTTGCTTGGTGAAACGCTGCTGCTCCGTCACTAGCCCTTCAGGACAGAGCCCAGCAGGGGGGATTCACCGGCTCACCACATAGGCACTTCCTTCCATAAGAATGAGAAAGAGGACGAGAAAGCCGAGGTTAAAAGTGCAAGCTGTTTCTGGGGACACGCAGAGTTTGTTTAGAAAGAGCTCTGGCTTGTGTGTTTTTCACTATCATTTTCTGAGCCACAAACCCCATGTCCGATGGGCTCCCTGGAGAGTGAGGCTGAAATGTGACCCAGGGCTTTTGGGGCCTCTTGGCTCAAGGAGGGGATGGGAAGCTGGTCTTGTCATGGCTCGCTGGCAGGCAAGGAAGCAGGGACTTCTCAAGAGCATCTGTCCTTATGGGGTTGCCGCGGGGCAAGGGGTCAGGAGGTCGGTGGGACCTCCTCAGGGACCGGCGGGTGTGACAAAACAGAGCAGCTTTGGTAGGAGCAGGGAGCCTGTGAGCATTTGCTACTCGACTTCCGTGCCGGCTACTTGTCACCTGTGTTCTAGAGAGGGACGTGCTGTGTGGCTGCAAGTAGCTGGTGTGCGTCCCAGAATGAAACCGGGTCCATGGGGAGGGGAGGGCCTAAAATCAGTAGCCTGCTTTATGGATGGGGGCCTCGACCGTAGGCACAGCCCTTCATGATGAACTAAATTTAAGCCAAGATAAATGGGGGGGGGCGGCGGGGGTGCAAAACCCAACAAACCCATTTTGGTCAATACTTTCCATGTACCTGTAGCCCACTGGCCCCAGGTGAAATCTTCTCCCTCTCAAGCTGGAGTGCTTTGTTTGAATTTTGCCTGCACGGTGTCTGGAGCAGCCCACAGACAGTAAATAATGAAGGAAGAAGGAGCCCATGAGGGGCTTGATAATCTGTAAACCTAGATGCTCACCTAGGGGTAGGTTGAGGACTTTGCATTAGGAAAGTCCTTCCTGTCCCATCTCTGCCTTCTGGAGCTGAGACTCCTGGGCATGGTGGCCCTAGCCCAAGTCCAGGGGAGGCTGGTTCCTTCCCAGAGCACCAGGGCTCCAAAGACTAGCTTCCTCCTGGCTATGACAAGGCTCCCCTGCTTCCTTTCTTTTTTTAGTTTTCTGTTTTGTTTTGTTTTTTGTAATGTGGCAGGTGAGATGGCTCAAACCCATACAAGTTAAAAAACAAAGCTCACCTACCCAGGATCTGGAAAAAAGCCTTCACTCCTAACCCCGGAATCTCTTCTACCTTTTGCTATGGAAAAGCTTCAGGAAGGGTGCCTGATTTCTTGGCAGTCAGGCTGCTGACCGAACTGGGGAGCAACTTCCAGCAACTTCACATTTCTATTTTTTCTTTTTTTAAAGATTTTATTTATTTACTTGACAGAGAGATCACAAGGAGGCAGAGAGACAGGCGGGGGCTGGGGGGGAAGCAGGCTCCAGGCGGAGCAGAGAGCCTGATGCGGGGCTCGATCCCAGGACCCTGAGATCATGACCTGAGCCGAAGGCGCCCCAACTTCACATGTCTAGTGAGGAGAGTTCGGTTGTTGTAAGTTCACCCTTGGAGGGGAGATGGAGGAATAGAAGTGGAGAAGGAAAATAATTCCTCAAATAGTGAGTGAGTCCACTCCCGGCTGGAATGCCCAATCTGGCTGGTCTAGAATAAGCCCGAAAGCAGATTTCGTCTCGTTACTTTTCTCGAGAGGGTTTGCTGAGACGGGGGATGGCACGGGAGGAGGTTGCTCACAGGCACGGGACTCCTGGTGGAGGGTGAGAATGTGAACTGGAGGCCAAGTGATAACCCGACACAAACAGCATGTGGGGGAGAAACCCGACTCCACCGACTTCACCAATAGCAGGAGCTCTGCCAGCAGGATCCTGCCGAGGAGGAAAAACTCATTTAAAATATGTGGCTCAGGGGAATGAAACCGTAATATGGATAATTTTGCAAGTGTTGCTTCCAACAAACATTAGCTTGCGGCGAAAGAACCTAAAGGCAACCGGGGAAGATAATTTGAAGCCCAGATATTCAGCGGGCAGGAGCAGCCAGCTGAGAAAGGGGGTGTGGAGAGAAAACGAGGGGGAAGGAGTGGAGTGGCAAGAAAAAATTCGAGGTTGGTCGATAATGGCATGTGTTAGCAAATTCCAAGGAGAGAGTTATGAAAACTGGGCCATCTTGGCTAGGGTGAATTTTTGTGGGAACCATGAAGACAGTGTTCCCCTGATGTATACTCTGAGAGCTCTGGCTTCTCTACCACGAAAATAATTTGATGGTGGCATCGTGGATTTTGGGAGCCGGGAGTGACTCTGGAGATCATTTAGTTGGAGTACCTTAATTTCAGAGGACTCTGAGCTGAAACATCTCTGAACACGGGTGATGGGCTCAGTCTGAGCCAAATGCTATACTCGGACATGCATGAATTCTCAGACCGCACTAACAAGGTAGAGCTATTATTTTTTTTTAAAGATTTTATTTATTTATTTGTCATAGAGAGAGAGCGAGCACAGGCAGACAGAGTGGCAGGCAGAGGCAGAGGGAGAAGCAGGCTCCCTGCTGAGCAAGGAGCCCAATGTGGGACTCGGGGATCATGACCTGAGCCGAAGGCAGCTGCTTAACCAACTGAGCCACCCAGGCGTCCCAAGGTAGAGCTATTATTACCCTCATTTTACAAATGAGGTTTAGAGAGGTTCTGTGACCTGTTCAAGGATACACAGGCACGGTTTCTCAAAAAATTAAACATGTGACCTAGCAATTCTACTTCTGGGTATATACACCAAAAAACTGAAAACAGGAACGCAAACAGATATTTCGTACACCAGTGTCCTTCGCAGCATTGTTCCCAATAGCCAAAAAGGGGAAACAACCCAAAATGTCCATCAGCGGATAAACAAAATATGGTATATACGTATACAGAAATCTTAATCCGCCTTAAAAAGGAATAAAGTTCAGGCTACAACAGGGATGAACTTTGAAGACATTATGCTAAGTGAAAGAAGCCAGACACAAAGGACAAATAAATACCGTATGATTTTACCCATATAAGGTACTGAGAGCAGTCAGATTCATCAAGAAAGTAGACAGGGGCCAGCAGGGGTGGGGGGAGGCTGGGGGACTGAGTGCTCAGCGGGTGTAGAGTTGCACTATGAGGTGATGACAAAGTTCTGGAGATGAATATTGGTGTTGGTTACAAGGGCTACCGAATGGAAAGTGATTAAAATGGTAAATTTTACATTACTTATATTTTGCTGCATTAATGATTAAAAAAAAAAAAAAAAGAATACCCAGGCAGATGAGCCTGGGTAAGCCCAGACCGTCCAGTTCCTGAGCTCAAGCTCACCTGGAACCTGGCCGACTTAAACTCACGCATCTCATGGAGGGATCGATCACGCCAATGCATAGGTCCACTTGGCACGGCTTCACGACACTGCATAGTAGGGGATATTCCTGGCTAAACCCAGTTTCGGGGGCACCGTTGCTCAGTCTTGGGTGGCAGTGGCAAAGAGGGAGCTAAGGTCTGGTGGTCTTTGGGTCAAAATGCCTGAAAAAGTATTTATTGGGACATCGTGCTTAAAATGTTTGGAACCTGAAAGCTTTGAGGTGGGCTGGCTCTCTCTGTGGCAAGACGCCCCACCTTTTCAACCCACACTTATCAGCTGCTCCCTATTGGCATTTGAGATTTTGACTGCCATTCTTGAGAGGGTGGAGTAAAAAGGGCGAGTGAAAGCCAGGAGGTGGGGGGCTGAGTGCTGAATGGGGAGAGAGGATGAGTAGTTTGACAGGACTTTTAAAAGAGGGAACGTAAATATATTTTAACTTGTGGGTTTTGTAGAACACGAGGAACCTCTGTGACTACCCACTCTTTTGGTAAAGGGTTTTATTCCCATAAGTGTCTCTGAGCATGAGCTTTTGGTGGAAAGAGAGGATGAGGCTGGGTATTGCGTCTGGGTCAATAAGTTAGGGACAAGACATCTTTGGGCGTGGGATTGTCTCAGAAATATCCCGAAGTCTTAGGGAATACCACTAGCATGGACTGAAGGTTTGATTTAAAGTCCCCTACATCTGGGATGTGCTGGTTAGACAGAAATGGCAGAGAGAACGGTATTGGGGATCTAATGATTGGCCTTAAGTCAGAAATGATTTCCACCTGCCTCACTAGGGACAGCCAATCCCCAAGCACGAGAAACTTCCCTACCTGTCTCTCTTGAGACCAGCTCTAGAAGCTGTGATCAATTTGGGACATGTGCAGGCTGGGGGAGGTGTCATTTCAGTGATAAATGGGGGAAGTCTGTGCCCACATGGGGGAGGACCTGTCACCTTCACTGTGGGATATGTGAAAGTCGCAAGAACCCAGCTCCCTCGCCCCCTCCTCTCTTTCTCTCTCTTTTTATTTTAAAGGGGAGAGAAATGCAGTGTTTACATTTTCCAGTTCCTGTCCGGGGTAGAGGACCCAGAGGCCAGCTGGAGCTTTGAGAGCTACCAGATCAGTGGCAGAAAGTCTCTCAGATTCCAAGCCTGGTCTGCATTTAAGGAATTCGGTTTGTAGGCCATCCTAAGATCTGGGCCGAAGCGTTAGGTTTATGGCAGAGAGAAAATGTAAGAAAAAGCAAGCCTTATACCTGTAAACAAAACTCCTCAAGGAAGACAGAGAATTAGAGTTGGCTGGAGATAGTCTGCTCTCTTCATCAAAGGGACTTCCGGAACTCCTCACTCAGCTTCTCTCCTCTCTTTTCTTTCTTGGGTGCAATTATATGTGAGTTGAAGCAGAGTGGGTAGGGTTTGTACCTCAAATTCTTCACCCTTGATGATGGGTGGCCAGATGGCCTCCCATCCTATCATAGGTAAGGGACCTAATAAGTTTCGCCACCCAGATAATTTGTGGCGTTTGTGGTAAGTAGCAGGCACTGTCTTATAGGCTTTACATTTAATTTATTTAATCACACGTGGAGGAACTTAGGCAGAGGATGCTGGCCAAGTCCCATGGCTGGACATCCATGTCTTGAACCCAGAGAGAGTGACTCCGTAACCCAATCCTTGAAACACTCCGTAACACCACCACGGTAAGCCACGGGTCCAGCTCAGGTCGATCTGCTGGCTGTATTCCGGCCGAGTCATAAAGGAGCACGGTGTTAGTAGGGAAGTCTGGCTGTCTCTTGGACACTCTAGATGTCCTGAGGGAAACTGAGGCACTGGGCAGACCAAAACTCTAACCAGTTTCTGGGATAGCTGTCCCCAGGATTACGTGTCTTACTCTGATTCAGCGTAGAAAGTGAGAATTTCTCTGTCTCATGGTCAGCTTTGATAATTAGACTCATGTGTCTGTTTGCAGAACAACAGAATTAAGGGTGAGCCATGTTTCACGTCCAGCCCTGACACTTTGTAGCTTAGCTCCTTTATGGGTTTATTCTGTCAAGACCGTCAATGTGTAAACTCGGGCTGTGGAATGGGAGAAGCAGGCCTGGAATGAATAAAGGAAAGCATTTTTTTCCCCCTTCTTTTTTGGCATAACGCAGCTGATGGATCTAGCAGGGGACGGAGACACGATCCCCTTCTAGTGAAATTAAAGATGGGTTTTAACCAATTCATTTCAACCTTGGATGAGGACCTACTGTCTGCCTGACACTAATGTCAAGCAGGTAAGAGAAGTGTCCCCGTCCCCTGGGCAGCACAGGAGCATGCGTATTTCTGTCACTCTTCTTCTGCCTCTGCAGTTGGGCAAATGTCCTAATTCCCTCAGGGCGGGCGTCTTCATCCTCAGCCTCTCTGAGGTCCTGGCTGCTTCAGAGGGCCGGGCCGGTGGTCTGGCAGCAAGTTTCCCTGTGAGCAGAAGTCTGGTCAGTTGGTTTGGTGATTGGAAAACCGGGGCTGCCGCCAGAACGGAGTGAGGGACACATTCAGGCAACATTAGCTCATGGGGAGACACAGCAATTGTCTTCATAAGCTGAATTCATGCTTGGTTAAAAAAAGCTTTCCAGCCGGTTCAATGGAAAACCACTAAATGGAGGGGATGTTGGCCCAGTTTCCGTCAAATCAAGTGAATCATTTGAAGACTCTGGGGAACTACAGTGTCTGTGTTTTTCAGAGTCTCCCCTCCACTTATTTCATAGATTCCCTTTACAGGTGACAATGAGTCCACTTATCCTGGGATCTTACCTCAGAATCAACAGCGACGGTGGGGCACACCGGAGATGTCCCGGGATGAGGAGCCTGAACTTAACCTCTAGCTGGTCACGTCTGCTACCCTCTTTTCCCACATGCCCTTGGCTCACCTGGGTATGAGCGGAAGGAGGGGCTTGGCTGCCACTAAAGAGTCTTTGTTGCAGGACTTCTTGGTCTGGCTTTCTGCCTCCTAGTGGGTGGTTGACTGCCTGCTTCTCAACGCCACTCAGCCTCCCTTCCGGCCAAGCCCGGTTCCCCTGGTCTAGCCCACTGGTGGAACAGAACGCATGAGCATCCCAAGTCTTTGTGGAGATGAGCTACAAACGGCAAGCAACCAAAACCTTCACCAGGAATGGACCCAATGGCTTCCTCATCCTGCAAAATCGAGACTCCCACAGTGTCCCAGCAAGAGACGTTTCTAACATCATCACGCTTTCTCAGCACTCACCTTTCCCTGGACATCGCATGCGCTTCCCGTGCCCACAGTCACGTATTTACTCAGCAAACTTGCTCGTGCCCCAACCAGGTGCCAGACCTGATCCTTGGTGCTGGCTGATGCCATGGTGAATAAGGCAAAGCCTGTTTCCTGCATGCACTTGCAGTCCGCGCAAGGAGCTGCTGGTCCAGTCTGGCGTTTTCCAAAGTGGGCTTCATGGAGTTCTAATGTTGGAAGATCTTGAGCAAAAATAAACAGCCAAAACCTAGGGTGTTAGGATGAACAGAGTCTGGGGGAGGTGGCGAGTGGCAATGCGCAAGGCTTTGTAGACATTGCAAAGCCCTGGAATAAAGCAAGCTGAGATTAGCATTTTATAAGGTTAAGCCCAGAACCTCTTTTCACATCCTACCTTATAGGATCCGGGGGAATGAGTGCTCCCTGTAATATAATTTGGAAAACTCTGCTCTTTTGCCTGTAATGAACGTGACATTGCAGAATACCTCACCGTGACGGAGGAGAAGGGGCAGGAGGGAAGGTGAGTGTGAAACGCGGCTTCTCTTCAGACTTCTGCTGCGGGCCTGGCTGGAAGTCGGATGCCCTCATCACTTACCGCTCTCAGAGAGGGCGGAAGAGCCGTGGAGATGCCCCAGTAACACGGTCAGTCTGGGATCACTGGACACATGGAATCTGATGAATTCGAGTACAAACGGGGAGTCCCAGGGCTGTGGCCTGACTTCCCCGCAGGATGGGATCCTTGGTGCCAGTCACACGGTCTCCCCTTCCCAAAAGAGGGCACTATCTGAGCGTCCTTCTAACCCCCAGGGGCACCGAGACCCACCACCCTTCATCATCAACTACCATCTCTTCTCCGCTCCACCTGCCTCACCACACACCCGGAGGCTTGTCCCCAGCCCCCCATTATTTACCCTGGTGTTTGCCGGCTCTGGTATAACCCAGTCGCTGGGACCCTGATTTGCACACCCTGAAGCGGTCTGGGCTCTTCACGCTAGGGCCATAACCCACAGAGACAACACATGACTTGGAGTTTTGAGCTGCTCAGCGACCCATTGTTTGCTGTTTCTGGGAACTTCTTTGTTCCTGCCTTTGCTAAATATTGTTCTCATTGTCATGCAACGCGGCTTCTCCCTCGGCCCTAGCATGGCCTGCCTCCTCTCTGCCCTGACTTGTTTCAGACTGGATAACCACAGTGGCAATGGGTGAGGAATAAAACCGGTTGTTCCTTCAAGGGCTATCCTGTGGAAGTGGACTCCAGTCACCGTGACCTCAGTGAAGACTCAGCCCTCACGTTTCATAGTTATGAAATTCACCTTCGGTATGGATGTGCCTGTGTTTGAATACACAGGCATGCAGAAGAGGAGAGATGTGGATGGGTGTGTCTGTGTGACTGTGTATAAATGTGGGGTGTACAGTATTGTGGTTTAAAATATGGGCCAGGGTTTGATTCTGTCGCTTATGGCTGCTTTTCTCGGGCAAGTTCCTTAACTTCTTCCATGTGACCTTCCCACCTTCCACCCTGTAGACTGAGGATAATAGTGTCTTTCGAGTTTAGTGCTGGGGTTAAATGAGAAAAGACTTAAAAGGCTTAGTGGAGCATCTTGCAAAAAAGGAGCGCTCCAGCAACGAGAGCTGTCCCTGCCTTCTACTGTTCTTCCCACCAGCTCACGTTTCACAGGGAATCGAAAGGAAATACTGGATGTTCTGTCTGTAGTAGGATGGGAGTTACGAGGTCTTGCGTCCCTAATAGGAGATGTCGCCCCTGACCCCCTGTCGTGATTCCAGAGTGGAATCCTCAGGCAGGAAGTTGCCCCTCATCGGGTTCTGGCCTGCAGAGCTGGGGCAGGTGGCTCTGAGGAGGGCTAGCCTGCCCCGCGCTCCTGCCAGCTTAGGGCTTAATGAACCGGACATACCATCAAAAATGCATCATCCTCACTCAGCATCCGTCCACACTTGACCTGTGCTGTTGGCCAGCTGGCTTTGGTAGAAGGAAAATCTGCCTTCTGCCTGGCACAGTGACCGTGGATATGAAGTCAGTAACACTAACTCTGGAAGCTATTGGCAAGGAGGTAGATGTGGCCGACCCAGACTCCTGTGTGGCCTTGACATGCTCTGATTCAGAAGGAAGGGTTTGGAAGTGTGGAAGACGGGGCTGGCGGGGGCTGTGGATGGGGGGATAGTTTGTAGAATTCTTGGGTCCAGGGAAATCCACACTGGATTTTTAGGCGCTAGCTTAGGTTTTATTGTTTTCAACTTAGCCGTTCTAATGCTTCAGTTGATGTCATATTTGCTGAGTTCTATTGCCAAGTACTTTTAGACGCATTATTAAATGTTTTTCGTAGTAGCCAATTCTACTAAAAAAATAAGACCCAGGCAGCTCTTATTCCAACAATTGAAATAACCCAGAAGCAGCTGTCCTTCAAGGATTTCCAGCACCACGGTTGCTGAGGATAATGGCAACTGGGGACTCTGCCAAATGCCAGAGTTTGGGTTTTGTTCCCTTGGACTATGGATATAGAACTTCTATTTCTAGAAGAGAAGCAGCAGGAGGTAAACCATGTCCTATTTAAATAGGTGTCTGAAGAGGGGTGTTAGAGATCTAGAAGCAAAGGGAGGAGCTCAGGATGCCATGATTTCAGTATGAGCACACTGCCTAAAAATGCCGTGTATGTGTGGGCCTCAGGAGAAGACATTATTACTCACCCCCTTCGCTCCCGTAGCCATCTGTGCCTTAGCCCAAGATGGGATGGCTCTGTATCCTGCAGAGCAGAATGGTAATGTCTTGATAAATCTACAGCTTTTCTTCCAAAGCCCTTTTTGCTCATTGCCTTCTTCGGTCACAGGGACATCAACAGCCCCATCAACTTTACATCTATCCACTTACGGCTTCGGGCTAAGGCACCTTGTCTACCACGACAGTCCACCAGCATACAAGAGGGACAGACTCGGGATTAACATCTGGGTGGTCTGATTCCCAAATATGTCCATCTCATCAGTGCTGCATTCGTGACACTGCAAAGTCAGAGGTGGGAACCCTCTAGAATCAAGGTAGCGTGTTGGAAGGAATGAGACTCCAGCCCTAGAAAGAGGTGGGTTCTGGTCTTTCTTTCACCTGAAAATGGCACCATCTGAGGCAGTGTACTTACACTATCTCTTCCTCAGTTTCCTCATATGTTAAGTGAAGAAACTCAGACTTACTTGGAAGGCTGGCCGGGAGGATCCAATGAGCGGTTATAGGCCCAGGGCTTGGAAGCATTCCCTGGGGGTGCCGGGACCCGGGGTGCCTAGAAGGATGAAGGCAGTGGCACAGTGGAGAGCAGCCTGCTTTATAAAGGTGAGCAGGGAAATCAGGTGACAGACCAATTTTTGCCGCCCTGTCCCTCCGCATGGCACGCATGCCCCCAAACCAGATTCCTATGGACTCCATTAAAAGTTTTATCACTCCTGGTACCCAGAGGGGGTGATGAAATCCTTGACTCCGCAGCTGCCATTATCTCATTAACAAGAGGAGCTGTGGGAGGGGGCAGCCAAGGTCACGGAGGTGGGGCATCCAGCCAGGCTGGCCGACAGGAAGGTTCTGAAATGTTCAGGAGGACACACGGAGTCTGCAAGCTTTCCCTGTCCCTTGACTCCCAGTCCTGCCCGCCTGGGGTTTGCTTGTCATCGATCCTGATCCTGTGAGCAGGTGGCCTGACCCTGGGGCCGTCGGGAAAGCTGTGGGCTGTGGAGCCGTCCTCAGGCTGGGGAGCGCAGATCACACTGGAGGAGGTGGCCTGGGAGTGAGGGGCCCAAGCTGTCCAGTCAGATCTCCCGCCGAGGCAGACATCTTTCTTCCTCCCGCTGGTCTCAGAAGGTTTCTAGAATGCAGGATGGTAAAGACTCGGTAGAAGTGTTACTTACATGTGGTTAGCTGGGGGGACCTGGAGGTTTGGGTGGACAGAAAGGAGGAACAGGCACAGAATGAAGGAGCCTTTCTTTGCCACCTTCTGGGGTGGTCTCGGTCTGGGCCTTTAATCTGACAACCGATGTCTCAATCATGCGAGGAACAGGCTGACCTTGTTTTCCGGAAGAGTCCTCTGAGGTTTTTCAGATGGACCTTAACGGCCATCGGTGTCAAGGTATTTCCTTAAAATCTGGTGTTGAGCGCCTGGCCCTCGGAGACCAGGCTCTGGGGGACACAGGTGCTCCCCGCCATCCTGTTGGAGGGATCCCCTGTCCGCCACCTTGTCAGCTGGAGAGAGACAGATCCGGGTTGGCGGGCCTCCTGGTGGACTCTCAGGCTGCAGAGGAACCCCGCAACATTACGGGTGAAGATGACGCCCGCGGCTTTCTTCCACCCCTTCGTTTATTCGATGGCCCCTCTCTGAAGCCACACCCGCACCAGCTCCTCAGCGTGGCCGTCATGGCTTCGGGATTCCCATTGTGAAGACAGGACCAGGAGGAAGTGCCTTCCATTTTCCAAAGCAAGTTCTGGAAGAAACCAAGTGGACCCATGTGAATGGACTCCCCCCTGACGAGGAGACATCGGGGTGGTCTCTGCCCCATCAGCATGGCCGCTGAGAGGGCCCCCAGGGCAAAGCTCAGGACACCGAAGTCCTTTGCGACTCTCTTGCTTCCATTTGCCCTGATTTAAGAGGGAAGGGGGTACCCGCACACACAGGGGAATTACGCAGCAACTTAAAACCACTCTTGAAGGCTACTCAGTGTCAAGAGAAGATGTCTCTAATCTGAGAGGGAAAAAGGCAGTTTCTTTCTTCTTTTTTTTTTTTTTAAGATTTTATTTATTTATTTGACAGAAGCAGCCAGAGAGGGAACACAATCAGGCGGAAAAGGAGTGGGAGAAGCAGGCCTCCCGCCAAGCAGGGAGCCCGATGTAGGGCTCAGTTCCAGGACCCTGGGATCATGACCTGAGCCGGAGGCAGACCCTTAACCGCTGAGCCACCCAGGGGCCCCCCAAAAGCAGTTTCTAACACAGAACATGATTTGTTACCAGTTTGGGGGAGAAGACTGTCCACATGTGTCAGTATCTACATGTGGATATGTATGTCCATTGAAATAAGACAATTTGAAGGACGGACAGCAAAATATTAATGTTATTCCCAAATAGTTTGTATTCCTTTATTTATGATTTTATTTTGGAAGCTTTCATAAGAAATTATTTATGTTAAAACATGTCATGTTTGATTCAAGAAAAAATAATATTTTATCTAACGGAAGAGCTTGGGGTGAATAAACGTGTTCGGTGCCGGAACTCTCGGAGCTCGATTTTGTCACGGGCGCTTTCTTTGTGCTTCTTTCCTGGGAATCACTGATGGGACAGAACACCTCGGTCATTTGTACAGGGCTTTGTTCCTAACTATGAAAGGCAAAGGGAGATGTGCGCACCTCTAGCTGGTCAAGCCGGGGCTCGTCCTGGCCTGTTTCCCCCTGAGCTACAGCCTTGTTCACCTCCCTAGGCGATCCTACTGGCCTCCCTTCTTCCCAGAATTAATTCTCTAGAAAGGTTTTGACATTTCTCTTTAATTCTTCTCCTCCTTAGTGCTTTTCCTCGTTTTCGTCGCTGGTAAAGTGAGGTAGTAAGGCTACATCCTTTAAACTTAAAAGAAACTATATTACTGGTCTCACTGGGTCCTGTTGAAGGTTGAATTGCATGAACAGCGTAAAAGCATTTACTTACACAGATGCCCAACGGCTTTAGTGTACACACATGACAACATCCAGTAACTTCTGTACTTGGGGCTTCTCTCAGGGCTGTTTCTGGAACTGGCCTTTTGCACCATATTGAAATTCCCTGAAATCTGGACAGGTAAAGCCAAATGACCAGCATGCGCTTTCTGCAAAAGTAATTCTAATAAATGGAGAAAAAGCAGTCCAGGAGGTTGCTTTTGTCTGCGTACTGCCTTTTGAAATCTCTTCAGCTGGCCAACTTTAGATATTTCTTATAGAACATTTCACTCATCTATTTATTTCTTACACATATATTTTGGGAGCACTTTCTTGTCTCTGTTAAAGCTGGGGAGAAAGAAGGGTGATGGGCTTGCCAGACCAGAGGGGACAGGCTCGAGTCACCAAAACATTAAAACCATTGTCTCAGCCTCTGCCTTCGGCTCAGGTCATGATCTCAGGGTCCTGGGATCGAGCCCTGCATGGGGGGTGGGGGGGGGTGTCTCTGCTCAGCAGGAAACCTGCTTCCCTTCCTCTCTCTCTGTGGGTCTCTCTGCCTACTTGGTGATCTCTGTCTGTCAAATAAATAAATAAAATCTTAAAAAAAAAAAAACAAACAAACAATTGTCTCTTCTGGCTCTTCCATAGATGTCTACCCATGATCTGATTTAACCCCCCGATCCTGTGAGTCCTCAGGATTTGGTGCTAACGTCCATCCTACATTTTCCTAATCATGGTTGGCGATGGTGTGTTTGCAGCATCTGTTTGCCCAAAGCCACCTCCTCTGTGAAACCATGACTTCCACGAGGCTGGGGATGGTGTCTGATTTTCTCTCCATCGTATCCCAGCACCCAGCCTCTACTGGCCCATGTGGACTCTTGGGAAATACTTGTACGATGAAAGAATGGATTCATCAACTGTGTTCAGTGGGGAAACTTAAGGGTAAAATGACTTGCTGTGGGTCACATTTTTTGTTTGTTTGTTAGAGAAGACACAAGTTCCCAGGGGATGCTGTAACAAATTATCACAGACTTATTAGTAAGTTAAAACAGCACACCTTTATTTCTTATAGTGCTGGAGGTCAGAAGTTTTAAATGAGGCTGTCGAGGCTAAAATGAAGGTGCCAGCGGGCCTGCATTCCTTCCTGAGGCTCCAGGGGGGAGTCTGTTTCTTTCCCTTGTCCGGCTTCTAGAAGCTGCCGGCTTTCCTTGGCTCATGGTCCCTCGCTCCGTCTTCAGAGCACATCAGTCCAGTCTCTGCTTCTTCCGTCACATCTCCCTTTCTGATTCTGGCCATTCTGCCTCCCTCTTGCAAGGGGTCCTTGCGATGACGTCGGGCCCACCTGGACGATCCAGCCTCCTCTTCCCTTCTCAAGATCCTTAAACTGATTGTGTCTGAAAAATCCCTTTTGCCATGTCAAGCAACATTTTCATAGTTTGGGGCACTAGGATGTGGGCGTCTCTGGGAGGATCATTATTCCGTATGCCGCACCCAGAATCCTTGGAAAGGAGCCAGTTGACTGAACTGCCAGACAGAACGGGCTTCCGGGGATCATTCTCTTTGCATAAGATGACACGATGCCCCAGACCTTACCTATGAAGTTAATATAATGGGCTTGGGAGGGCAGAGGGGAGCTTACTCATTGAAGTTAAAAGAAATGCCAATGAAGGCATTTTAGGGAATTAATTCCTGGGTTAAAAAGGAGGCCCAGAATATTCCACAGCTAGGCCAGAGGTGGACAAGCCTGCTGCTTAGGGGGGAATGGGCTTCACTTTCTGTCGGAGTAGAGCAGACCTTACTTGGCCTTCCACGTTTAAGTATGAAGTCTTATAAAAGTTGCAAATTATTTTTATCCTTCCATTGTCCTCCTGGGAGTTATTAGCGTTTCTAAATTCTTAGAAAACCTAGAAGGATATAGTGCTTGCCCTAAGGTAGACAGGGGGAGGGGGTAAGAAACACCTGTTTCGGGAGGGGAGAACACACAGGGCTGGACAACCTGGGTGGCTGGAGAGGAGGGATTTGGACCTAAGGCAGGCAACCTGGACCAACTGTTCCAAGTACTTCTCTACAGATGGAGAGGCCCCAGCTCTGATTCACCAGCAATACACAAGCGTTCCAGTTGCTCCACATCTTGGCCAACTCTTGTTACTTTCCTTTCTTATAGACATCTAAGTTCTGTGAGGTGGTATCTTTTCATGGTTTTGATCTGCATTTCCCCAGTGACTTGTGACATCAACCATCTTCTTATGAGTTATTGGCCATTTGTTTAGCTTCTTTGGAGAATTATCTATTCATGCTACTTGCCTCCTTAAAACACTTGGGTTGTTTGTCTTTTTGTGGTTGAGTTGTAGGAGTTCTCTATGTATTTTTGATATTAAACCCATATCAAATATTTAATTTGCAAAACTTTGCTCCCATTTTGTAGACTTTTTTTTTTTTTAAGATTTTATTTATTTATTTGTCAGGGAGAGCGAGCACAGGCAGACAGAGTGGCAGGCAGAGGCAGAGGGAGAAGCAAGCTCCCTGCTGATCAAGGAGCCGGATGTGGGACTTGATTCCAGGAAGCTGGGATCATGACCTGAGCCGAAGACAGCCGCTAAACCAACTGAGCCACCCAGGCGTCCCTGTAGACTGTCTTTTTACTTCCTTGACAATGTCCTCTGCTGCACAACATTTTTAAATTGTGATAAAGTCCAGCTTATCTGTTTTTCTTTTGTTGTTCATGTTTAAGTGTCATTTCTAAGGATTGATGGCCAAATATGATAGAAATGTACCCTTGTGTTTTCTCCTTCTCTTTTTCACTTTTAACCAGTAAGTTCTCATGTATATTTGAGAAGCCATTCGTGTCATCGGGCCAACATCAGAAACCTGGGAAGCTCAGCTAAGTCTGCCCTGGTGTCTGTCCTAGACGGGCCCACAGAGTAGTGGGGGAAACAAAACTTTGCTAGTGACACGATCACAGTAATCACTCCCAGTCATTCCCAAATGCCAGTGTGAGGATCTTTGCTGGTCTGCCGAAGTGTGTGGGAAAAGAAGTGAGAGCATTTTTAATATAGCTAAGTTTTTCCCATTTAAGGTACTGTCCCTTATTATGCAAGTGGTTCCTTTCTTTCTTTCTTTTTTAAAGATCTTATTTATTTATTTGACTGACAGATCACAAGTAGGCAGAGAGGCAGTTAGAGGAAAGAGGGGGAAGCAGGCTCCCTGCCGAGCAGAGAGACTGATGTGGGGCTCCACCCCAGGACCCCGGGATCATGAACCGAGCTAAAGGCAGAGGCTTTTAACCCACTGAGCCACTCAGGCGCCCCACAAGTGGTTCCTTTCTATGATGCTAGAATGTTCTTATGATCTGAGGCTGACAGGAGAGGGTGATGGTTTCTCTAGATGCTTCTACCTGGCAGATTAAGGATGATCAACTCAGTGTCAGACTTCCAAATTTAGGGGAGGAAAATAGAAGACTAAATTGAGAAATTCGAGAGGTTAGAAGCCACCGCAGATGCTAGCGTGGGTTTATGTGGGCCTGCAAATCATGTTGGGGGATCCCCGCCCAGGGTTTTAAGGGAAACCTTCACAGAGGAGCCAGATTCACTTTCTCCCTCAAATATCTGACCTATTTCTTCTTCAATCATCGTCTTTGTGCAAAACTTTGAGACATGGAGAGTGGGGAAGAAAGAATAGCAAATCAAAGCTCAGTCTGTTTCTTGGACTGGGTTCCCCTGGGCAGCCGCCGACTGATTCCCCTTATAGATTTTACCAGATGGTTTTTCTTTTTCATTTACTTAAGGTATGTTTTAAAAAAGAAAGAAAGACAGAAGTCCTACCCAGAAAGGAATACTTTTTTTTTTTTTTTCTCATGGGAAAGAACACTCAGTTGTATTTGGGGACTGAATGAAGTTCTGCCAATGACTTCACCCTGGTAAAGCACTGAAATTCTCCCAAACATACTAATTAAGATACTTTTTGTCTTTTCTGTTGGTTTTAGCTTTGAAGATACGATAAAAATGGCATGCTGCGAAATTGAGGAGCCAAGTTTGGAGGAAATGACATGGTCTCTATTTGGCAGTTAGCCTTGAACTTGAATGACCTAGTCTAGCAAAGGTTCTCCAAACTTGTTTGATGGTCCCAGCACCTGGGCTGTGCTGGACAATCGTTCAGCTGAATGGTTCCTCCTGCAGTTGTGCAGTGCACAACCTATGCAGCTATAAGCAGTAGCCTGATATACCCCAGCAAAAATAGAAATGAGCATAGACACTCAAGAAATGTATGCTTGTTTATAAATTATTTTTATGCATATCCACTTAGATTATATATGGATAAAACATGAGCTCTTCTCCTTGTTTTTTTTTAAATTGAAAAAATAAAAATGAATACTATTTTAAACAGAATTTCACCTGTGCTCCAGGGGATGGTTTTGGACACCCTTCAGGGTAGGCCCCCTAGTCTGGAGACGCCAGCCTAGGAAGAATTCACATGGCCTTCTCTATCATTCTGGCAGGGCGATACATTCGTACACCAAGGTTGCTTTGTGGCTACAGAGTACTTACTGGTCTAACCCCTTCCTACCAGAACCCCTGTCCTCAGCTGCTGGTTCCCATTTCAGAGTACACGGTCATTAATGAAGCCTGCCCTGGAGCCGAGTGGAATATCATGTGTCGGGAGTGCTGTGAATACGATCAGATCGAGTGTGTCTGCCCCGGAAAGAAGGAAGTAGTGGGTTACACCATCCCTTGCTGCCGGAATGAGGAGAATGAATGTGACTCTTGCCTCATTCACCCAGGTGAGTGTGGAATGAGGCCTCAGGCTGCCTTCGTTTATCTGAGGTCGTGAATGGGAAGTGGCCGATCACTTAACTTTGGGCAGGCAGATATCAGAGGCTGTGATGTCATGATACTAAAAGTGGCATAATCCTGACTATTCTAACTTCAGGCAAAGGGAGTAGAAGAATTAGGACCCTTTTCACCGTTAACATAATAAATCTGTGAATTCATCCACTCATTCATTCGTTTGACAAAAGACTCAGCAGCTCCTCTGGACCATATCAGATACTAGGAATACAATGATTTAAAAAAAAAAAAAAGACACATTCCCTGCATTTCCAGAGCTTGCAGCCTGGTGTGGGAGATGGAGAAGTAAGCAGGCAGCTGTGGTACAGTGTGGTGAGCACTGTGAGAGAGAAACACAAGGTACCATGGGAGTGTTGGGGTTGTCGGAGACTTCCTGGAGGAGGCGATATGTGTGCCGAAGATGGAAACAGCAAACTGAACAGGGTGGAGGGGATCTGATAGATCAAGCCATGGAGGAGAGCATGTGCTAAGGCCCTGTGGTGAGAGAAAGCTTGGAGTTTTGGGAATTGCAAGTTCCTTGGTCTGGCTGAAGGTGTGTATATGAGAGAGAGTGTGTGTGTGTGTGTGTGTGTGTGTGAGTGATGAAAAACATGGAGAGTGATAGACAAAGAGAAAACATTTTAAGAGAACAATCTCAGGAAGAGAACAGGGCCAGACCCTGAAAGGTTTGCATGTTGTGCTATGACTTCAGGTTATATCCTGAAGCTATTTTAGCTATATCAGAGATCTTTGAATGAAGACATGAAAGCTGATTTTCCCCGTGGCTGCAGTATGGAGAAAGGATTGGAGGAATACCAGGACAGGAGCAGGGGAGGAATAACAGGGACCTTAATGAATGTAGAAGCCCTGTGCATGGAGAGAGGTGGAAGGATTTCAGAGATACGCAAAAGAGTGGAATTGACAACAATTTGAGATTGGCTGCTTGGGGAAGGGAAGAACAGAAGTCAAGCATGAGGCTCTGGCTCTGAGCTGGACGTTTAGGAGGTGGTCTCAGTAATAGGTGAGCATCTGAAGGTGAGACGGGACCTTCCCAGGTCACAGCCTGCGTTCCCTCGCCTTCTTCCAAACCACCATATCTCTACCAACCAGGGGACAGTGACTGTCCTTTCTGCCTGTCTGCCTGGAGGCCCGTGTGGACACTGAGCCTCGGACTGAAGGTGTTTCCAGCATGATTAGCAGGTCATGGAACAGTTTCTAGGTGCTCTCCTATCTGCTGCTTGGCATATCTGACTTTTCCCAGGGGAGTCTTACGTTTACCTTTTAGGCAGATCAAAAGGAGGGCATAGAGAGTTTCCAACATACTTTCCTTAGGCTGAAGACCGAAAGGATGTCAAAAGTGTATTTGGGGGAATTTCTCTCATTTCTGCCTTTCCCCTTCTTTTGCAAACACACAGCATGACGCACATAACTGCCAGGAACTTTCTTTTGTGGGAAGCTATAGAAGTAGAAAGCAAATGGGACTCAAGTAAACAAATAATACTTTTAAACCATCTTCTTTCTTAGACGAGAGCAATGCTGAATTTGAAAATTGGAGTAACCTCAGTATAGCCTTTGTACACTTTGTACACTTGATTTAGAAAAGAAATCCACTGCCCCAATTCCCTGACGGTGAGTGTGCTTTGTAAGGACATAGTGGAGGAATCCCTCCAAATTTTCTAAAGTCATTTTGAGAGCTCAACCAGGATCTCCCGGCTAGGGGTCCTTGGCAGTTGCGTGGAAGTGTTTGAATAATTTTCAATATTTTCAGGAGTCTAGAAGTCACCTTTGAGGTGAGAGTGGGCTTACTCTCTCCCTGGAGAGAGAGCTCCAGAGGTGGTGCTTGTCCTTCCTGGATTGTACAGACAGCAGTCACCACCTGCCTCGACCGCACCGACAACTTCCTGTTACGTCATTCAGGAGGCGCCCAACGGCACGCCCCTGAGCCGCGCGCCGGGAACTATCTTCGGATCTAAGTAGAGAAGTTAGTTACCCTGAAAGGGAAGGCTACCTAGAAGCTTCTTTTCTTTTTCTAATTTTCAAAACAGTGAGTTGATATCCTAGCAGTCCCTATTGGTGATCAGACAGTGTGTGTGTATGTGATTATGAACTCAGGTACTTTTACTGATGTGGTTTAATCCACTGCAGTCATGATTCATTTTCATGCGTGTATCCCCCCATGTCAGGACCCCGGGGAGCCTCTTGCGTCCTGAGCTCTTCGGACAGGACCACACTAGAGTTTGCAAACTTCCTTGATTTCCTATGTGACAAGATGTTTCAGACTCTTCTTGTGTCTTTTCTGCCCCAGATCTGGAATTGGCCATTTCTCCAAGGAATTCTGGTCTGAGGCCACACTCTGGGCTCCTAACGTGTTCCTTGTTACTGGACTGTCACTGGTTTACTGGGGCTATTATTTATTTATTTCAAGTGGGTGGGGCTAAGAAATGGCATTTTTTTTAAAAGAAAAAAAATGAGTCAATGCTGATACTCGAGTTCAAATGTAATATTCCAAGGTTGTTTAATTAACTTTGTTGATTTTGTATTTGTATATCTTTTCTGTCATGGTGGACAGCCTGTTTCCTAATAATATTAACCTGATCACTTGTTGCTTGGTTTTATAGCATAATATAACTGCACAAAATAGCAATAGCACGCACCATTAATACTAGGAAGACCACTGCTGGTGATGGCCTTTATTGACCTTAGAATATATCCCACTCAATATGTACAGCCAAAATTCTATGTTTGGAAGCCAACTGATGTTGTCCTTTGGTCTGTGGTGTTATACCACCTACTTGATGTATAGAAAGGTTTATTATTTCCATCTGTTTTCTATATTTGACAACATAAGCAAATATATGTTTGTGTATACATATATATATATCTTTCCCCTTCTTGCACAAAAGATAGCCTACGAGAAATGCTGCTGACTACCTTGCTTTTTTCTCTTGACAGTATCAGCTGGATATCACTCACTGACAGTATAAAGTCATTTTTTTTCTTTTATTTTTACAGTTGCCTATAACTGCATTGTGTGGATTGGGGTAGTTTATGAGTATTTGGGTTGTTTCCAGGCTTTTGCTATTATAAATAACAGTGAGTAGTCTCATGCATACATCATTTAGTATTTTTGCAGTATTTTGCAGGGGTCAGTCCCTGGGAGAGAGACTGCGGAGTCAGAGAGAGGGGCGTATGTTGTGTTGCCAACCTTTGCCTTGTCCGCCTTGCACTTGGCATTCACAGCAGCCCCATGTGAGGGTGCTGTTTTCCCAAAGTCTTGCAACACAAATCGTTAATTTTTGCCAACCTCAAGGGTGATAAATGGGATTGCGGCATGGTTTCAGAATTTCTGTTGTTTCTCTCATCATGGTAGACAACCACTGTCTCTTTTCTGGTTGTTGCTGGTGGTTGCAGGCAGATCAGCATCCATGCTCACAGTCACAGGGATGTCAATAGTGACATCCAGTGGTCTCCAGCAGACCTGGGGCCCTCTCTGGACCAAGTCTGCTGTATATGTTCATGTGGTTCCAGGCTGTGTAGCTCTGAACTCGAGCCTCTGGCTTTTGTGGCAAAGCTGTGAACTCCCGAGTGTCTTTTTGTGATAGCCTTGCTCATCTTCATCATCTGGCTGGTTTTTCTGGCATGGGACCTAAAAGCCTTGAAGTTACCGTGCTGAGAGTGAAGGTTAGCAGGGCTACTGGGGGCAGACTCTGAGTCTGTTTCCCTCCTCAGTGGCACAGTGGATAGGGAACCAAAGAGGGGCAAGGGGCACATTGGGGAAGACGGCCTTGGTAAGAGCAGTGACTCCACTGGGACCCAGCTGTGGGCTGCATGAGCTACTGGAACTGGGTGAATCATATTAGCAGCTCTTTGGTGGGAGGAAACACTGGGATAGGGAAGCCACGTCGGGCAGTGTGCAAGGAGAGGACCATGAGCCTCTGTCCTCCAGAAACCACACAGACATACGCTGCATGTCTACACTACGGGTCGAGGAAAACCTCATTTCAGCCAAAATCAAAGACATGTGCTCTCAGCTCAGGGAAACGCCGGTTATCTCAAACAGCTGAGAGCCTGGATTCGCAGCTCATCCATCCAGCCACATGTCCATCTTATTCATTCACCCAAACTGTATCTACTGAACACTGGCTACGTTGCAGATGTTATATTAAGTGCTGGAGATATGTTGTTGAACGAGATGCAGCTCCTGACTTCGGACTGTCATAGGAAAACAGGTAACAGGCAGTTAAGATTGCGCATGACGTATGCAACGGTGGGGATAAGACGAGCAGAGGTATGGGAGTGCAGAACGAGGAGCACAGTTCACATCTGGGGTGTGCATACTATGTGCCAGGCCCTTTATATGTGTTAATTTAATTTTTAAAACAACCTTAAGAGGCAGGTACAATGTTTAACCCTTGTTTTACAGATGATGACATTGGGGCACAGAGACCTTAAGCAGTTTGCTCAAGGAAACACAGCTGGACCATGGCAGAGCCTGAACGTAGCTCTCCATTTTGAGAAGTGGGATTGGATTATCTCTTTCATCACAGTCGCCCCTCCCCTGCTCCAAGAGACCGTGTTATAAAAATGACCCTTACTGGGGAACCTCTCAACCCTGTCTGGTGTGATCTGCTGGTGGGGGCAGCTCGGCACCTTCCAGGGTGAGCCCATTATTAGGCATCAGGCTTGTTTCCAGTGGCATACTTTGGTTATAGAAATATAGGAAATAGAAGAATATTTAATGGAACAGGAAGATACTCTCTGTTATGATCTGAAAAAATGAGCGGTGAAAACAGAATGTGCGGTATATAGTGTAAGCCTAGTTTTTTTTTTTTTAATTGTTTTTCTATATACACAGAGAGAGTGTGTTACTAGAAGTTGTTCCCAGGCGATGGCCCTTTAGGTGTTCTTAATTTCATTCTATTTGCTTGCCTGAATTTTCTCAATATTCCATGAGAAGCATGTGGAATGTCCGCCACTGAATTGGAACGCTGTTCGGACCACCCTCCTAGACTTCTCGCTGCGAATTCTGGTGACTCTGGCATTTTCCTAGGAATGAGCATTCCCCCCCCCCGCCCCAACAAGGGCTCTGGCACCTTTCCAGGTGAGGCCCTGAGAGAGTCCAGCTGCTCTCACATGCCGCCCATCAGAACCTGCCAGTGCATAATCTGACCCCCTTGTGCTCACACATGTTCCAGGTTGCACCATCTTTGAAAACTGCAAGACCTGCCGGAACGGCTCCTGGGGCGGCACGCTGGACGACTTCTACGTGAAGGGGATCTACTGTGCCGAGTGCCGTGCGGGCTGGTACGGAGGAGACTGCATGCGTGAGTAGACCCCAAGGCAGCCCCCCCCTCCCCGCCACCCCGCCCTGGTGCAGGCTGCTTTCAAGGCTCAGTTTACAACAGACTGAGGTTTAGCTGGTTGCAATCTGAGTTCTGGAAAGCTGTGGCCAGAGGGCTTTCTAGGTAAGACTATAAAAAACAAAGATGTGTTTCCATCTGCTGGGTGTGGATTACGGACATCTGTTCGGAATTGGCGGCAGGAGGTTTATGTCTGCTCTTAAATCTTCTCCTTTCTCCTAAATACAGCCAAGACATTCGGCACACAGCAGGCCTCGTGTCCATTCCAGAAGCAGTTCTGTGTTAGCCGTGGTCAGCAAGCAGTGAATAAGGCTTCAAATATGCTAAGTCCTGTGGTGTGTTTTCAGTATGCATTTCTCTTGGTGAATTTCTGGACTCCTGAGTTCAATTCCCGGAACCCACATCAAATTGTCAGCATGCCACTTATCCCAGGAAAGGGATTCTTTCTGGGTTCTACTTTGTCTCTAAAAATTACTTAATCTTTATTAGGGTTCCCCTCTGAGTTTCAGTAATCCTTTGAAAATGGAGTGGAAATCTAACCTCTCAGTTTCAAACTCTCCTCCGCAGTGCCGGGCGGGTGACTATTCCTTTGAGAGTCTGGGGCTGGAGCAACAATGTACGAACTGTTGTTTTGTGAAAGCCTATGTTACATGTTCCCTATTTCAATGAAAGCAGGTGGGGTGAGCTGACAATCTGAGCAATTTTCCTCTTAAGGATGATATTCCCGGTTGGGGGAGATGGAGAATGGAATGCTATTGGTATTCTTTGCCTGATCCAACCTGTAGCAAAATGCCATGAGCATTGAGTGTCTCAGGCGAAGGTTGAGCTGTGTGGTCTGCAACCAAGGACCTGAGCTCTACCCGGAGGAGAAGGGGTATAGTGGTTATTTTCGGATGAACCAGGGAGCCAAATTATCCAGAGTACAGATAATTTTCAAAAGTGCTTGTCTGGGTTGCAGGCCTAAGACTTCAATGCCATTTTCAGTGGGTTCTGGGAAACTTAATTTAATAGTTGGTAGGTGATCTTATACATAGGTTAGCTTCCAGATTTAACCCTGGTCTTCCTTTGGCAACTGTTCTCGAAAGGTGGCCTAACGTAACGATCTAGAGTCTGGAATAATGCAGACCTGGTTTAATGATTTTGCCAGTCACTAGCATTGTGGCCTTGGCCAAGTCATTTAACCTTGCTCAGCTTCATTTCCTTTTCTTTACAGTGGGTGTAACACTACCTCCTAGGGTTGTTTCAAGAATTTGGTGAGATAATTCATGGGAAGTGCTTAATGCTTTGTCTGGCACATAGTAAAGCCTCAACAAATGCAGTAAATATGTCATTATTATTCTGAATGCTCCTTAATTGCCAAGCTGATGGGTGGTCCAGAAATAACACTACTTTCAATGAAAGTTTAAGAAAGATATAATTAGAGATACAATGCGCAGTTTTAGATTTCACGTTGACATTTGCGGTATCGGAGAGAACTTTGGGATTTTCTCCTCTTTGGATGTGAGAAGTCGCTCTTTTCTTGTATGAGTAAATGGGGAGGGGGTGGTATGTGATGGGAGGAACCATCTGCCGACTTCAGCTCACCCATGACCTTAGAGGAAGGGCGAGTCAGTAAAGAGTTGAGATGTTATTCTAAGTATACTGGGAAGTCAAGGAAAACTGTGGACTAGGGTATGGTGGAGGGCTCTGAGAACATGGGTAAGAGAACAGCTAATCCCAGTGAGTCAGGGACAGGAGAGGATTCAGAAGGGGCTGATGGTGGAGCTATGCCTTTGTTTACCAGTGGGTAAGACAGGAAGATGCCGAAGTTTGTGTGATTCAAGACCCCTGGTTCTTAACCACAGTAGCATCCTGCCTCCACTGGCGGGGGCCCTCCCACAGCTCTGTTTTCATCGAAAAGTGGGAAGCAAAATCTTTGCTGAGGGTGAAGCAGATATATGGCTGCAGCTTGAGGGTATCACAGGTTTGGGACAGCCACAGGAGGACCCAGGAGAGGCACCAGCTCATGATAAAGTAAAGCTTGTCCAAGCAAGACTGAGGACCCCTGTGGAGGCTGGATTTCCACAGAGGTGATGCCGTCCCGACAAGGCCCTCTAGCAGCACGGGAGCACAGATGAACAAAACTAGCCATTCGGTGGCTCCAGGAGTTGGCTGAGACGTGGTTGTCCCGACTGGGACAGACATGAAACCAGAAAAAGCCTGGAGAAGGGATAGGACGAGCCGTGTCAGTGGGCTGGAAAAGCAGGCACGGTGGTAGTAAAGGAGTTGAAGAACATGGAGGCAGGAGGGGTGTTGTGGTCATAGAACAGAATTTCCAAGTGGAAGCTTTTGGGAGTGGTGGTGATACTGTGTTCATTTATATTAGTCGATTTTCTTCTGTGTAACAAACCCATCTCAGAAGGACAAATGTTTATTTTCCTTCTTCACGGGTCCGTGGCTTGGCTGGGGTCCAGCCGATTTCAGCTGGGTGGGCCTGGGTTACACTCCAGCTTCCGGGCTCAGCCCAAAGGAGCAGCAGCTATTTGGGACATGGTCTTCTCAGGGTGGGTTGCAAAAACACTAGGGGCCGAGCCAAACACACAGGTACATTCAGCGCCTCTACTTGCATCATATCCATGAACTTTCCAGAAAGAAGTCACATGGCCAAGCCCCAGATCAGTCAGGTAGGAAAGTAGACACCATCCCAAGGAAGAGGGGTACAAATATTTCCTAAACAGTACTCCATTTGCTCTGTATAAATAAATGAGTTTGTTTAGGGGACAGGGCAGAGAAGGAGAAGAATATTTGCCTATAGAAGACGGCTAAAGCAAGCAGTAACAAGACGGAGGATAGCAGGAGCCTTTCCCAATAACACCCATTGGTTGAGCCTTGGGTTTGGCCTCCGTGTAAAGGTTGGCTGCATATGGAGTCTGACTGGTTGGATAGTGATGGTGTCCATATGTGAATTCAGGGCTTTCTTGAGGCTAGCAAAACTGGCTCAGGCAACTAGGAAAGAGGAGAGAGAGCATGATTCCTTTTTCTGTCTATCCATTCAGAACACATTGCCTGAACGGATGCTCCTAGATGCTGGGCATACAGTGGAGGCAGACATGGCTGCTGCCATTCTGGAGCTTGCAATTTAGAGAGGAGAGACCCAAAAATAAATAAATAAATAAAAATAAAAAAGAACTGGAATGTGGTCAGTGCTATGAAACAAACAGGATTATGGTCAGATTCCTGTCTCATTCTGCGACGGTTCCGATACGCTTGTTAAATTTCATTATGCTTGTTCTGAAAGCCTCTTTGCACACACTGGGTGTTATTTGATCCCTGCCATAAGCATTTATGATGCATTTCTTATGGGCTGGCCACCAGAGAGAACCGTGAGCCCTCACGGAGTTCACAGTCCATTATGGAAACCGGGCTTGACCTTTCGAAGACATCAATATGATGGTATTAGGTTCTTATCACCAGCACCTCATATTGGCATTAAGTAAATGTGAGGGGAATTCAAAGGAGGAAGTATTTCATTTCAATATTTGCTGAATGCCTGCCTGGGGCTGGGCACGCACTGCCTGCTTCTACTAGGAGGGAGCTGAACCCTGGGAGGCCTGTTCCCGGCTGGCGCAATGCAAGCGTTTACCCAGTAGATGGCACCCAAGGGATCCTTTCAGGCTCTTTAATCCTGAAGGATGGCTTCCTGCTGAGCAGCCTCTGTAGAGCCCTGGCATTTTTTCTGGAGTGCCATATAGACCCTGGGAAGGAGAAGTGACAGGCAAACACCAGAGAGGATCAGACTATTTTAGATTTAATTATAGAACATGTGGTACTGAGCCAGTGTTAGAGCACTTTTATTTGCTTGCTGTCCTTGACAATCTTTGTGATAATTAGCATTAGCCTAACTTATGACAGTCTTAGAATCCATCATGTGACGGGTTCACTTATAACTGTTGACAGGTCATATTAACAAAGAGAAGAGGAGAAGGGCCCAAGGTCCCTGAGCCCAGGAGAGGACTTTACTCACGTCCTCTTGCCCAGGAAAGATTGTTTTAGTAAACTCAGAATATTCTGGCTACGGAAAGGAGCTGATTCTTTCTTCCTTCCCCCAACTTTTTATTTTGACAAATTTTATATTTACAAAGAGTTGAAAAAGTAGCACATTCATATACCCTTCACCTCGATCCACCAATAGTCACTTTCTCACATCTGACTTTCTCTCTTTTATGGCGTTATGAACTCATGAATTTACATTTTTTCCCACATTTTGTAATGTGATCATCATTTTTCTTTTTGATGCTCGAATGGTCCCAGAATTGGCCAGTGAAGATCCTTCAAGCCAGCTCACAGCATCGTTCTTTAGGCAATTGCTTGCTTTCCCTCTGCTCCCCTCTCCCCCCAAATGTTTCAAGTTCACGTTGATGGTTTATGTCTGGGTCATAGAACCAGCCATTTCTCTACGAATCATGGTTCCTTTTGTGCGGAATGGTATTTAGGAAGTGGGATCTGGATGCTGGTTATGAGAGGCACTGATATTTAAAGTCAAAATCAAGGTTTCCACCCAAAGCTTCATAAATGGAAAATTAACGTCTTAAGGGGAACCAGTCCATTGAGCTTCAGAGTGGAGCTTATTCAATGTGGTCCTCGGGCTGAGTGTTTCAGCCGCCGAATGAGATGAGCAATGAGAAGGCCTAAGAGCTACCCAGGATATTACACTTCTAGCTCACATTGCAGTGACCCAGACTTTCAGGCTATGGAGAATTTAAGGGATGGAAGGTTAGCCAGTCAACCCAGACAACAGAGGATTTATGGGGAGAGATTATAGACCCTTAATACATTTTATGTTCTTAGCCATATTTTGGATAGAGCAAAGAGGCTGGCCATGAGCCATGCCTAAAGATGTGGGGCTAGAATATCAGAGAGGGAGAAGATTTGTGTAGGCTGGTCCTTGAACCATAATGGGGAATGATCAAGAGCAAATTTTAAAGAGAGCGAGTGAGTGCAAAGCCCACAGAGCTGTGTATTACTGATATATGGAGCTGTCTTCCTAGGGAACCATAGAATCATCTGGGAGGAGTCACTGAAAACTGGCTTATCTTGTCCTGGACTTATGTATCCTGATACTTCCAGGAAAGGACCATTTGGATCCAAATTGGGAACTGTATTATGTGGTGGTTAACCATGGGGTTTGGAACCAGTAGGATCTGGATTTGAATCCCTTACTCCCTCTGTGACTTTGAGCAAAGTTACTCAATCTTTGTAAATCTCAGTTTCCTCATTTACAAAATGGGATAATAATGGTGGTCCTCTGTGGACGTTTGTGAGGTTTCAATGAAGTACTGTCTGTAAATCCCTTAATATGGAGGCTGGTTCAGAGTAAATGCTCACTAAATGGTGGCTACTGTTCTTATTACTTCTAACCCAGAGCCATGAAGTGAGCTCTTCTTTTTCCTTTTCTTGTTGGAGAAGAAAACCAGTGCAGGGTCAGAGAGGAAAAATAACGAAGTAGAATTCCCTAGGGACAAGACAATATATGTTGGACATGGAAGGTAATCTTCCCAGAACAAGGATTGTATGGTAAATAACATTTTACATTTAATATAAAATTATATGAAAATTATATATATTATGTATATCTACATACTATATATATATGATATGTTATATTTTATATATATATATATAAAATATATAGCTGACGCTCTGACTGCAGGGAATTCACGTCTGAGCCTTTGTAGAGGATTTTATGTTGTCAAAGATCTCAATCATTGCTCAGTTTCTTGGCTAAGGTGTAGGAGAACAGGAAAAAGACCTTCCTTGCTGCTCAAACAGCAAGAAATCACTTGGTAAACCAAAGAAAATTCAGTTTTCTTTAAACCATCAAGTGTCTGTGAACACAAAGTCTAGAAAAATCCAAACTCCAGAGGAGTAAGTTCTTCTTGTGTAAGCAGCTGACCACGGATGCTTCACAGGTGGGGGGGGGGGGGGGGGGGGGGGGGGGGGGGGGCAGCTGTGAGGCTGAGGGCAGGGCAGGTGAAGGGCGGGATCAGCCAGGAAGGAGGCGGGGCCAACCAGAGAAAGAGGCAGGGCCAGCCAGAGAAAGAGGAGGGGTCAGTCAGACTTGCTATGAACCTGTGGGTGGTTGGCTGAACTTCCATCTAAAGGAGACCCCAGAGTAGACAGTCCTCTCTGCCAAGTACTCTCTTCAGTGAAGTCGTGCTGAGCAAGCAGAGAAGAGGGCAAAGCAGATCTTGGGATGATGTCATTTTGCAGCTTAAAAAACTTGGTGATTTCAAAGCCTCCAACACTCACAGTTTCCCAGTCTTACCATTATGGAGGTGTAGGAAGTGGGGTGCGGATTGCGGAGAATGTTGAAAATCAAAGGTAGATTTTGTTGGGTTTCTGGTGCTTGAATTTCAAGACCCCTCTGGAAGAATCAGCTTTGGTCTTACTTCATACTAGCTTAATTTCTGATTGGATCTAAAATGATAAGTCTTCATCATCCCTGCCAAATATGGGAAAGGATATTACCAATCAAAAGAAAAAAAATATATTTTCTGTTGTGAAGAAGTAGAGAATATAACCTTCAGTCAAGAGAAAAATAATCAGTCAAAAGAGATAGACCATGCATGATCAAATATTGGAATTTTTCCACAAGGAACTAAAAAAAAAAATAGGGGTGCCTGGCTGGCTCAGTTGGTAGAGCATATGTCCCTTGATCTTAGGATCCTGAGTTTGAGCCCCACATTGGGCACAGAGCTTACTTAAAAAAATAAAATAAAAAATGAAATAACTTTAAAATAAATATACTAAATGTTCTATAGGAAAAGGTAGAGAAGAAGATAGATGACATTTCAGGGTAGATTTGGGAAGTGTTAAAAAGAACCAAATGGAAATTCCAGAACTGAAAACTACACAATCTGAAATCATAAAATATTCATTGGAGGAGATTCACAGCCTACTGGTCACAATGGAAGAAAGGATCAGGGGCCTTAAACACAGATTTAATAGAAATCAACCAAACCAAAGCTCAGAAAAAAAGGACCGAAATCCTTTTTTATGCAGAAATCAGAATTTTCTGTTCTACCCCAACCCAGATCCTCTCTTTTGAGTTGGATTAGCTCCATTATCTCTCTGCTATTTTTTTGTAAAGATTCCAATGACAGCTGAGTAGACAGACCACTTGAGGCAAAGAGGATGGGGCTATAAGAATGGTTTGATTGGGCAGGGAGATATGTGATTTTATCTGGCATAGTCATTCCGTTAACAATTATCTAAACACCTGCTCTGTCCCAAAAAGGTGCGAACAAGACAGACAGGGTCTCTGCTCTCACAGCATGGGGGAGGCAAACAATGAAATAAATCATCACTGTGAAGTACCCAATTAGTTGGGATTATAGACCATATCATAGGGTGAGCCATGGAATTATTCATGGACATCGGATATTACGGGTTAAGACCTGAGCCCCTGATAAAAGCCATCTCTTAGCACTTACTATGAACCAGGCATTCTAAGTGCCTTTGTGTATTAAGTCATTGATCCTCATCAGAATCGTTTTATAGGTGAGGACGCCGAGGCACAGAAGGATTAAGTAATTTCCTTGTTGTCATGCAGCTTTTACATAGCAGAGGAAGTCAGATGGCACTTCAGAAGCTGGGCCCCAGAGCCCCATCTCTCTCTCCCTTTTTTTTTTTTAAAGATTTTATTAATTAATTAATTAATTTATTTATTTATTTATTTTTTATTTCTTTTCAGCGTAACAGAGTTCATAGTTTTACACCACACCCAGTGCTCCATGCAATGCGTGCCCTCCACAATACCCACCACCTGGCTCCCCCAACCTCCCACCCCCCGCCCCTTCAAAACCCTCAGGTTGTTTTTCAGAGTCCAGAGTCTCTCATGGTTCATCTCCCCCCCAATTTCCCTCAACTCCCTTCTCCTCTCCATCTCCCCATGTCCTCCGTGTTATTTGTTATGCTCCACAAATAAGTGAAACCATATGATAATTGACTCTCTCTGCTTGACTTATTTCACTCAGCATAATCTCTTCCAG
>PISX010007398.1:0-80671 GCA_004024625.1 Mellivora capensis
GAGACAGAGGGAGAGAGAGAGCAGGAGCAGGGGTAGAGGGATAGGGAACATCTTAAGCAGGCTCCACGCTCAGCACAGAATCCAAAGCAGGGCTTGATCTCAATGATCCTGAGATTGTGACCTGAGCTGAAATCAAGAGTTGGATGGTTAGCTGACTGACCCATGCAAGCTTCCCTACTTTATCAACATTTTAAATATATTGGCAAAAATGTCTATATAATCTGTATTAGTGTGCTAGGGCTGCCATAACAAAATAGCACACATTTGGAGTCTTAACAGAAATTTATTGTCTCACATTTCTCCCTGTTAGAAGTTCAAAATCAAGGTATTATCAATATTGGTTTCTTCTGGGAAAGAATCTGTTCCATGCCTCTCTAGTAGATGCTACTGGCCTCAGTTGTTTTTTGTAAATGGCATTTTCTCTCTTTTCTTCACATCATTTTCCCTGTATGAGTATCTTTCTCTATGTCCAAACTTACATTTCCTATTAGGACTTCAATAGTATTGTATTAGGGTGCACCCTAATAACCTAATTTGACTAGATTTGCAAAGGCTTTTTTTTCCAAATAAGGCCACATTCTGTGGTATTGGGGGTTAGAATTTCAGCATGAATTTAGGGGGATATAATTCAGTCCATAAGAATATTATTTTTTAATATATGTAGAGTATCTTTAATAATTACTTTCTTAACATCTTTAAGATGTACAGAAGTATCTCTCTTATATTGTAAAGTGGTTTATTTTTACATTTTACATTTGTATTATTTACATTGCCACAGATTTTTCAGCTTCCTTAGTCTTTTCAGAGAACCATGCTTTGACATTGTTCCCTCTCTGAATATTTGCTTTCTAAATTATTGATTTCCACTTGTGTCTTGTGCCCAATTTGCTTTTCTTTCTCTAGCTTGTTGATTTGATTTTTGAGATTTTTACCTTTTTATTCTTTATCAGTATATCCATTTGAAGGCTATATATTTGCCTCTGAGTACAGCTTAAGCTTCATCCCTCAAAATTTTTCGTAAAATATCACTTGAGAAATTGTGGAGATAGAGGCAAATTTTTAAAAATAGTTCAAGAAATAGATATACACACTTACAAATTGTTAAATTTTTGCCTTATTTGTGCTCTTTCTCTCATTAGTAGATGGAGGTGTATTTTCTGAACAATTTGAAAATATTTTATATATCATGACAGTGCTCGCTGAAAAAAATTAAAGATATGTGCTCCTAACAACAAGGGAATTTTCCTATTTAACTGAAATATCACATCTAAGAAATAATTTTTTTTATCTATATCATTATTGAATAATATTGTCAAATGTAACATTCATTTTAAAGATCCAGATTCATCCAAAAATATTTGTTATGGGGTTTTATTTTTAAGTCATATATCCAATCTGCTTTCACACACCTACATACATTGGAAAATGATATAAAATTTGGTTAAAATAATTTTAATTTTCTAATTCTTCCTTGTCATGGCTTCTTTAACCCAATAGATTATTTAGAAGTGCATTGCTTATATCCACATTTATGAGGAGTTTAAAATTATCTGATTGTACTTGGTCAGCATTCCTTTAAGTGGTTTCTATTTCCAGAGAGTCTGGGAAATAGTTTGTATATTCTCAATCCTAGAATCACAGAGCAGAGTATATAAAACTGCCTTTTGGTAAATAACCAGTCTACCAGGAAAGGTTTTTTTTTAAGATTATTTATTTATTTATTTATTTGACAGAGATCACAAGTAGGCAGGGAGGCAGGCAGAGAGAGAGGAGGAAGCAGGCTCCCTGCTGAGCAGAGAGCCCGATGCAGGGCTCCATCCCAGCACCCTGGAATCATGACCTGAGCCAAAGGCAGAGGCTTTAACCCACTGAACTGCCCAGGTGCCCCAGGAAAGTATTTTTTATTGTTGTTCTTTAATATTTCCCAGTCATACAGATACACAGGCTATCTTTAAAAACTCCATCCCTGACCTTTTATAATAAATGAACCTCTCTTAATCCCTAAGCAGATTTTAATTTTAAAATATTTAGAAGTACCTACTATGGTCAAAAAACTGTATTCTACACTAGGCAAAAAGGATTATTGCTTTTGATTAAAAGATAAGCTATTGATTAATAGATAAGTTATTGATTAAAAATGATATTTTAAATTTTTGTTCATCCCATAGCTTAATCCAAGTATCATGATTTATTCCCTATAAAACACAGCAATTGGGGAGCAAACATCTTAAGCTTTTAAATTTTCATTATTAAATTTTAAATTTTTATTATTTTCCTAAATTAAGAGAACACTTTATGAAATACTTTTGGAATCCATCACCCTGAGTCTAAAATAAAATGTGAATAGTTTTTTTTTGTTTTTTTTTTAAGATCTTATTTACTTGTCAGAGCACAAGCAGGGGAGTGGCAGACAGATGAAGAAGAAGACTCCCTGCTGAGCAAGGAGCCCAGTGAGGGACCTGAGCCAAAGGCAGATGCTTAACCTACTGAGTCACCCAGGTGTCCCTAAAATAGGAACACTTTTAATCAGACATACTTTGATACCAAGCAATATATCTTTGAAAATAAATGTTTTCCTAATAATAACATAATTCCCAGACACCATTATAAATGATGAGGGATTGTGACACTTTTTCTCACTTTGATTGCTCAAGCATTGACAATTATTCTTAACTGATCTCTCTGTTCTTGTTATTGAAGTTGCTTCCTTTTAGGCATATACAGTAGGAAATATAATTGTGACTTTATTTTGCATGAGATCTCGAAATTCTACCCATAAACTCATTCAGTGAATGAAGAGAGTTTGTGATTCTTTTATAAATCAGAACTTGAAGTCAATTAGAAATACTAATTTAAGTACTGAGTGTTATTAAATTAAATTCACTATTCTTAGCAGTAGGGAATACCAAGGGATTGGATATGTGACAAATACATAAAAAATTAAAGTGGTACAGAAAGTACAATAGAAAGATATTAACAAATTGCCATGTTGGTCCAGTAAAAAGTGATATTTTACCCATGTGTGAGGAGAAGAAAGACTTGAAGACTTGTAGGTCCACTGGTGTGATGGAGGGGGCTGTGAACTGAGAGCTGCTGTGAAGCTTCACTTAGCAACTGTCATAAAATATGAGCCTAAGGAAAATAAATGCTCAGAGAGTTCTAATTTTATTGAAATCACAGAGCAAAGAGAAGGAAACAGCAACAACAAAAACCTAGGCTGATTTGCTACTATATATTTTTTTCCCATTTGCCAGTATGAAAATTTATTTTATTCATTAATATTTACCTTTGAAGCATGTGGATAAGATATTACTTCAGCTTTTAAAATTTTAGTTAGCATGCTATGAATAAAATATTTGCCCTATCTTCAATTTTATCCCGTACTGTGTCTCTAATAGGATAACTAGTTTGGATTTTTTTCTTAAATCCAGGCTCCCTTTTATAGTATGATTTAAAATCCCTTACAAGTCACTTCATAATTTCCAACTCTTTCATGTTCTAAGCAAACTTTATCCTGTTCTTTTTTTGTTTGTTCCTTACACTTGTAAAGAGCATGAGTTATCCCATATTTTAATAATCTCCATTCTTAAGCAATTACATGTAGCAGAATGACTTTAACTTAATAACCTTAAATGATACAACTGAATGGAAAAATTGAGAGACTCTTTAGAAGGATTAATATCTAGTTATAAGTGAAAACAATGATATTTAAAATTTACTGGTATATCTGATTTTTTGTCTTGTTTCAATATAAAAATATTAATTATTATGAAAAATTGTTTTTTAAATATGAAAAATTTCAGTATATGAAAATTTTTATATTCTCTTTTCTCATTTGAGGTTTATAAAGTTAATAATGCCTTTTTTTTGGTTGCTTCTAACTTTGTAATTTTTTTTCTTTTCCATACTTAACAAATTTTAGCTAAGCTCAGGTTTGTTAAATGGTCATTCTGATGACAACAGGGGAAACAGAAGTTCTGGTAATTATGCACCACCATGTTCACTGCAGCATTATTTACGATAAGATATGGAAACGACTTAACTGTCCATTGATGGATGAATGGATAAAGATCTGGTATATAAATGCAATGAAATACTATTCAGCCATAAGAATGAAATCTTGCCATTTGTGACAACATGGATGAACCTTGATGGTATTATACTAAGTAAAAAAAGTCACAAATACTGTATGATCTCATTTATATGGGAAAATCTTTAAAAAAAAAATTAAGCTCATAGATACAGAGAACAGATTGGTTGTTGCCAGAGAGAGGCATGAGGTGGAGGGGTGGGCAAAATTGGCAAAGGACATTAAAAGGTACAGACTTTAAGTTATGAAACAAGTAAGTCATGGGAATGTAATATACCATCCCCCACCATGGTCTTTCTGATGACAATGAAGAATATAGAAGTTCTAGTGACTAGATTACACCAGAGAGCAGTTTTTCTGCTCTTCTTTATGAAATGAATCAGAAGACATTTGCTGAAATGACCTTAAAAGTCTGTCCTTCCCGCAAAAAGTAATGCTGGAATTCATAAGATCTTTAATCCAAATGTGGAATTATCCTTTATGTCTTTGATATCTGTTAACAAACCTTGAAATATATTGGTCCTAAAAGGGGGAGATTATGAGAAGTGGGTGAGAACCTAGGGATATAGGGAAAACTATGCAACATCTGTTAGTGAAGAGAAGGAAACGTGCTGTGTGGGAGTAGCTCCAAGATAAATTAAGATTCTGTTGGAGAAGGAAGGAAATAATGAACTAGCATCATTTATGAACTTCATTATTTTTAGTAACTGTGTAGTTTTTCAGATGTTCAATCTTGAATATTCTTCTCTAGTTACTATAATATAAACCTATGGAAAACTTTAAACTTCGAACATTTGGTATAGATATATAAGAGAGGGCAGAATTTGCTAAAAGAGAAGATAGGGAGTGGTATGGGGTTATGGTCCACAAAGATAGTGTTCAAAGTGCAAGTGAATATTTAAGGTATATGGAAAAGCAGAGGAAGGGGCATAGGTTTTTAGTGGAACATAATGTGTAAGTACATGGATTTTGAGTTCATCTGAGAGATTAAAAGAAAAGATACTATAGTTGACCCATGAACAATATAGATTTGAACTACATGGGTCCACTTATATTTGGATTTTTTTCTATAAATACAGCACAGTGTACTGTAAATGTATTTTCCTTATGATTTTCTTAACTTTTTCTTCAGCTCACTTTATTATAAGGATGTAGTATGTAATACATAAGATATACAAAATATTTGTTAATCAGTTGTTCATGTTATCGGTAAGTTACCGATATGGAAGTTCTACATGGAGATTTGACTGCAAAAGGGGTCAGCCCCCCTAACCCCTGTATTGTTCAGGGATCAACTGTAGTTTGTCTGTTACATAACAATGAAACATGCTTCAACAAATTCTAATTGAAAATTTCAGTTCACTTTCCATATTATTAGGAGTAATTGTATCCAGGAATGACAGTACCTATTGTATTGTAGGTACATTTTTTTAAAAGATTTTATTTATTTATTTGACAGACAGAGATCACAAGTAGGCAGAGAGGCAGGCCGAGAGAGAGGAAGGGAAGCAGGCTCCCTGCTGAGCAGAGAGTCCGACACAGGGCTCAGTCCCGGGACCCTGAGATCATGACCTGAGCCGAAGGCAGAGGCTTTAACCCACTGAGCCACCCAGGTGCCCCTGTAGGTACATTTTTTATGACTTCAAAATCCTATGCTAAATTAATAAAATTCGCTTACTCATAGTGATGCTATCTACATTCATCCAGCATATCATTACCTTTGACCTATAGCTTGTCCAAATACTTGAAGGTTTGTGTTTGCTACTAATTTCCCCACTTTGGGGTCAGTGTTTATTAAGACTGTGATCTTTCCCCAACCCCCCAATGGGCTTTCTCATGACAGTTCATCTACATATCCCACATCACTTCATATCCTACATCACTTCATTTCCATGTGCTTGTGTGGAATCTACATAGCATTGGTCACAACTGAACTCTCAAAGTGATCAGGATTAGACTAACTTTAAACTTTCTTTGTTGTACCCCTCAGTTGCCTATAGACCTTGGCAAAAGTTCAGATGCATATCATCTATCATTTTGTAAGATAATGTGTAATTCTAGGGAGATTTGTATCAAGAAGAATATCGGTAGGCATTTTTCTATTTTCACCTTCCCTTTTCCCAGGCATTATACTACTACACATATTTATATGCAAATTCTGAATCATTAGAAAACTCTTCTATGAACCATGTATACTAACATCAAACCTTTTTCTTAGGAGAAGGACTATGAGTTTACCTAAGGAAACTAATCTGATAATAGAAATTGTAAAATTTTTAAGAATTATTTAAGTGGTTGAACCTGATCACAATAGATAGAAATTACTCTATTGATTTGGACTAGTATTTTTTTTATGCTTCTTAAAGTACATTTTACCTTCTCTTTTCAATTTTTTATCAGTGAGTCATCTGTTAAATTCTTGAATTCTTGCCACAGAAGTTTCATGGGAATATGTAGAAACTCTATGGAGAGAGATGAATCATTTTTTAATAAAAAAATGATGAGTACAGGGGCTCCTGGGTGGTGCCATCAGTTCAGCCACCGACTCCTGGTTTCCGCTCAGGTGGTGATCTCAAGGTCTTGAGATTGAGCTCTGTGTCAGTCTCTATGCTCTGCGGTGTCTGCTTGAGATTCTCCCTCTTCCTCTGCCCTCTTCCTCCTCAAACAAACAGATAAATAAATCTTTAAAAAATGATGAATTCAATGATATGTTTTCATTAACTGACAGAAAATAGCTTCTTGATATGTTATAATGTGGGATAATGACACCTTAGGTTGTATGTATGCATATGTGTGTATTGAGGGGCAGGAGGGAAGTTGAGAGCAACCACTTTAGCGTCCAGTTCTGTATAACCATTCCCACTGAGAAATTTTCAGAGGTTTCAGTATTACATGAATTTACTTCAAAAAGCTCTGTAATATATCTGTTTTCCAGACTTATGGGTGTGGTATCATCAGTGGCATTTTACTATGATTTTAAAATGATAAAATGTAGTAAAAATTGCAGTGATACTCTTTTCTTTATAAATGCCATCATATTCCTTCCTTTCTTTTCCTTGAGTCTCTATTTATCTCCACTGTATTAATTTTTATTTCAAGATGGAAAATATTTAATACAGCTGTTTTTTTTTAAGATTTTATTTATTAGAGAGAGAGAGAGAGATCACAAGTAGGCAGAGAGGCAGGCAGAGATAAAGGGGGAAGCAGGCTCCCCTCTGAGCAGAGAGCCTTGATGTGGGGCTCGATCCCAGGACCCTGAGACCATGACCCGAGCCGAAGGCAGAGGCGCAACCCACTGAGCAACCCAGGCGCCCCATTACAACTTTTTAATAGAAATTTTTATTAGCTGGATCAATAGTACATGACTGACCTGAACTGTTATCCAAAACAATGAAGGAAGTCAGATGTATAGGTGTTCGCTAATATTTTCTTATGGTGAATGCTAGTTCAGTTATGGTCTTTCACACATTTATACATGTATTGATGTATATAAACAACATACTTACAATAACTAGTAAGCTGCATATTATTTTAGAATATTTCTGAATCAAGCCTCCTGATATTTTAAGAGGCTACATGCTTGCATTTATTTTCTAATACTATTGTATTTAAAAAGTCTTTCTAATCTACTTGCTCTGGACCAGACATCTAAGGCAGGCAGACAGAACAAGAGGTATGGAATTAAGGAGAAATGGAAAGTCAGAGAATTTTAAAAGAAAAAATATTACAGGAAGAGACTGGAGAAAACAAGAAAAGAACTCAAAGGAGGAATGAAATATTCCCTGGAGAAAATGTGAAAGCTGTGACAATCATCAATTATAATTATGTTACTCTGAGAATGTGTAAACCTCATGTGCCATCTGTCACTGCCCGAGCTATCACATCAGTGAGTTGATTGGTACTGCTGTTCCCCCAGAGGGGTTTCCTCATGGTAAACTCATGGTAAAAGGATATGGTGGGATATTTCCAGGAAAGAGTGGATATTTGGGGGGCTATTCTGTCCATCAGTGGAACATGTGGTTTCCAGCATCTCAGATATATGTCACTGCTCTGTAAAGAGCAAGTAGAATTTGATTATGTCCCATGCATTAGCTGCTGGTTTGAGTTTAGGAAAATAATTCCATTGAAGGAATGGATATATATTATTATATTTATTTATATATAATTCATTTTATTATATATATATATATATATATAATTTATGATTCTGAAATACTTCCATAAGAACATTATTACCATTATTGCTGATCCTGATTTCCTTTTTTTTTTTTTTTGGTTGTTTTTTTTTTCATTATTTAAATTCAATTTAGTTAACATATACTGTATTACTAGTTTCAGAGGTAGAATTGAATGATTCATCAGTTGCATAACACCCAGTGCTCATTACAGCAAGTGCCCTCCTTAGTGCCCATCATCACCCAGTTATCCCTTCCCCCTACTGATCTTCCCTCCAGCAACCCTCAGTTTGTTTCTTAGAGTTCAGTGTCTCTTACGGTTTGCCTCCCTCTCTATTTTATCTTGTTTTTCCTTCCCTTCCCCTGTGTAAACCTGATTTCTAAATATGTGACTAAGCAAATTTTATCTGTATTAAAATTATACCTGACAATAATTGATACATGGCACACATTATCTTAATAATGAATGACCTAGGTTATTTTAATGAATGAACTAGGTTCCTGTGTTTTGATTAATATGCTCTTACTGTTCTTACTATTCTTACTGTTTACTTACTGTTCTTACTGTTACTTACTGTTTAATACACTTTTTCTGTTCTTACTGTTTATAGTGCTATGAATATTTTTTTCTATGAATATTTTTAAAAAGCATTTTGACATCTAGTGTTTGATAGGCATGAATGCTTTTTTGTTTTTAATATTTTCATCTTAAGTATATTTTGTTCCTAGTCATCAGAAACTACTTTTTAATAGAATGCTAAGATTGCTTATCTCTCACTTCCCAATAAATTTTGAAAAGGTCTCTAAAGAGCAGGGCCTCCTGTTAAAAACAAAGGCAAAAAAAGCTTTACCTAGAATGTCTAACCCATAAAACTGCATCTTAACTTTCTGCCAAAGACAATCTAACCACTAATTTCACATGAACAATTATTTTCTAAATACCACTATAGACATAAAGTTTTAGTCTTTTAATTTTTTTAACTGCTTCGTGAATGTATTTTGAATCTCCTACAGTTCCCATATACTATGGGAAGTATAAGCATCAGGAGTGAGTCAGGAAGAGGTAAAGACAATCTCATTCCGTATCCCATTTTTGCCCCATATTTTCTCATTCAGCCTTTAACACATATTTGCCTCCTAAGTAACTCTTAATGTTCTGGATTTGCTGTTGCTCATTTGGTGTTTGCATACATGTATTTATGTTAATATATGTGACATTCATACATAAATCCTGAACTCTAAGTTATTTTAGTAGATAATATTTTAAGATGCTTGGGTTTCTTTTCTCCACACTCCCTATACCAATTACTTTCCCCCTACCATTAATTTGGCAGTGATTTGTTTTCCTAAGCTCCATTGTGAGTTTTAAATGGATACAGTATAAGACAAAGAAGTCAACTGCAAAATTTATATTAAAGAGCCTGGTTGTGAAAAATAAGTAGAAGTCTCTAATTCCAAAATCCAAATAATTTTGAAAATGATTTTTTTTAGGAACAAAACTTGACCTAATTTAATTTATTTGGCTTCAGAATTTGACTAGAATCACACTAGTTTATTTTTAGTCTTTATTTATCCTTCTTGCTCTGAATACCCATAGAGTTTCCTATAGCATTATTAGTGTGTTTGATTTTGGGCTGCTAACCCCAGATTCTGCTAGGACGCTGTTTAATATGTAATAGAAAATGCATTTTGTTACCTTTTTAGTATTTAGAAAATTCTAATATTTGAAAGCCCATTTGACCCTAAAGTTCAAATAAAGGACAGTGGACTGTTCAAATAAAGGACAGTGGACTGAAAAAAATCTGGTGAGAAATATCAGCAACATATTTTTAAATTGAGTATTTAACTCATGTGACTTTAGTGTCTTACTGAAGTCAAGTCAGAACTGTTACATGTTGTTTTTTTACACTACTTATTTTTTTCCTTCTTATTTCATAATAGATAACATCTCAGCAGAGACTGTAGAGAAATCTGTTGCCTAGTGGAGAAAAAGGAGATGGAGTAGAACATTCATTCTCTAGAGAGAATAAATTATTTTCTCTTTATTTATCCTTTTCTTCCTATATAACAACTTTTTATATTTCATGAAAAGAGTGTCTGGAAACAGCACCACATCAGATTTGACATTGTGACATATTGCAATTTGTGTTACAAAAAATTAAAATACTGTAAGCTAAAAATATATTTAATGTACAGTTTGATCGAATTAAGTTCAACAAACATTTCCAAGTACCTATGGACCTTCCCTTTGAAAAAGTGCATGTGTTTGCATGCATTAAAAATTAGCTTCACTGAATCCTTCCAAGTAATCTGTAAAGAACCTTGGTCCTTTAATGTCCCTGGTATCATGGAAAGGGTCAGTGTAGTTTCTTTATCATGGTTCTTATCATTGAAATGTTCCAAGTCTAATGAGTCTACAGACAATTAGACAGATTATTCCAGTGCAATACAGCAATTCTTATAATCAACATAACGGCAAAGTGATATCGTACTGTAGAGGAAGGAATAACTGGTGCTTTACAAGGGTGCTTTGCTGGAGATCACATTTTAGTGAACAGTCACAGAGGAGCATTATAAAGAGATGTGAGAGAGGAAATCTGGAGGAGGTTGGAGAATAGTGGAACTAAATAACATTGTGTACTGTCTCCAAACACAATGTTCTAAATTCCCTGATTGTATTCACAGAAACAGAACAAAATTTTAGTTCTGAGTCCAGTTCCCAGGAATCTATGCACTTGTTCAGTAAATATTGGCTGAATATATTTCCTGTTTTCTGCTAGCTCTCAAAATATGGAGCAAAGTGGCACATTGTTTATTATTAAGGAGCTCATTGTCTCATCAGAGAGACAGGCAAATAAACAGCCATTGCAGCATGACTTATAGGAAGTGGGCACTGTGGTGACGTTTTGGCTAATGAGCAGTGTTGAGCCATCTCCTAAGATTCCATTGAAATAGCCTTGGAGGAAGATACACAAATCCAAGCAAACAGTGCTATAAACTGAGGGGAAGAGCTAAGTTAATATCTGAAGAGATTTACAGACATTCCTGTGCTATACCTGCTCCACCTTCTGACCTAGAACATTCCAAATTGCTGTCCCTAAATCTGGGACTCACAAATTATTGTCAAGCAGAATTGCACAGGAACTCTCCGAGCTGTCCAGAATCAGTCTCATTCATTACAAATCTCTTTTTCTAGCATTTCTTTTTCTATATTGGCTTTAAGACTATAACTCCTAGGATTCAGCACCTCTCAGTGTTCTTAGTGGCAAGCAAGAGAAATAATCCTCTTGTCTTAGGCAAAGACATCCTGTATAGAATTTGCTAGAAGGCTGAGAAACTTAGGAGGTAACAGTGCTCCATCCACACTTCCAAAGTGCTGCTTCTACCACTTAGCACTGGACATTGGAGCTTGTACCCCTGTCAGTAACAAAAAGGGGCAGTGGACACCAGTTCTAGCAGCACTAGCACTGTAACCCACAAAGAAACCCACATAACATCCAGAAAGTGTTCTCTGTGGTCCAGTTCTCTCTTTATCATGGCAACAGCAACCTTTCCAAAGTCCATATTAAGTGCCTATCAATGATGTGTCCTGAGACAAAGACCTGCACCCCAGCTACAAAGGAGGCTGAATGGGGTAGTCAAGGTCTAGTTTGTAAGACCAAGAAACCATTTGGTCTTAAAACATTGTGGATCGGTAGTGTAGGTGATGGAAGAGCTGAGTAGCCAACTGGAGGACTGTTAAAACCATCCAGAGATTAGCAATAAGAGGAAGCTATTAATACTTCTGGGACTAGAGCAGAAATGAGTGTCACCAGAGCTCAGAAGAGAGGGAGATTTGGTTGGAACCAAAAATAAATTAGAAAATGCCTAGAGAATGTTGGGGCCATGAGGGAGAATGTGTCCCAGGAGGTAGAGTCATGGAGGACATGCAACACATGCTGCCTGAGACAGAATGAGAGAGACCAGTACCATGACTACCTTCTCCAGTCCTCCTATGTGATACAGAACTGAGCTGAGAAGGGAAGAAAAAAGGGAAGTTGTTAATGGAGGAGTTAATGGGAAAGCAAGTAGTTAATGGAGGAGTTAATGGGAAAGCAGGTAGCTATAACTGTCAACTTCAACAGAAATTATGAGTTCTGCCTATCACGAGGATTTGAAAGATGGGGGACTCCCATTCCAAAGAGGAGTTTTAGGTTCCATACAATAAAGGAATAGTGTATATGTACTACGCAAACCACTGAGAAGAGAAATAGGTATTAATGGAATGGCAACACTTCCTAGGAGGACAAGTGAACACAGGGAGAACCTTGTCACAAAAAGTCAAGAGGAGTACTTGGAGCAGTATGTTTTGGTGTATGTAGTTCTCAGTTCATACAGAGATGAATTATGGACTGGATCTGATTCACCAGCTTGCTTTAAAAATTTCAACCAGAGGTTTACTGAGCATTAGCTTCCACTCAAGGATTCAAACTGAGAGTGGAGGCTGCCAAAGCCAAAGTCTACAATGAGGGGGCCAGGGAATCCTCATCGTCCTACTGTCATTTTCTGCACCTCATTGCAGGATTAATAAAGGAAAAACAATCATGATTCTGCAGTACTAGTGAAAAGAAGCATTCAAGAGGATTCAAAGGAAGAACAAACCTGAATCAAATAAAAAAAAAAATTCTAGCCATTGCCAAATCCTAATATCACTTGTGCTTATTGAGGCTTTTTATGCATTTGTGGCTGTTAATCGCCCCTTTCTTCTTGAAACTATTCCTGGTACCATGCCTCAGGCATCTACTATTTATTCTTCTTATTTTCTGAACATTATTTCCCTCTGATCCTTAATTTGTGGTGTTCTTCAAATTTCTTTTTTCTGTTCATTGCCCATCTCATGTGGCATGCAGTTGTTGAAAGATACAATTTACTATCCTTTTTAATGTTCACAAATATTTAAGGGACTTCCAGATCTACATATTGAATCTTTCACCTGCTATTCTGAATGAAGTTCTGTGTTCACAAGAACTTGTTTAACATCACCAGTTCTGTCCCAAATTCTACACATCTTTTCTAACACTGGTTTTTCATGTATTCCTCCATTCAGTTGGTGATCTCATTATCTTCCATTCAGTCTTTCAACCTTGAAGTCTTCATGTCGCCCACCCATCCCCAGATCCAATCATTTGTGAACTTCTACCCCTTAACCTTCTTCAAACTTATTTTTCCTATCCAATTCTAGTTCTAGGCCTTTATCATCTCTTACTGGATAATTGTTATAAACAACTAACTGGACCCCCCTACCTCCAGACTCATTTTAGTCAAGTATATTCACATAGGTGCCAGAAATCCATCTAAAAGATTTGTATATCACACTTTTTTTCTGAAAACCCTTCAGTTGTTACTTGTAACATGCCACATAAAAACCCAGTCACTCAGACTCCTCAATTATCTTAGCTCTCCAGCCTATCCACTGACACTTTCGGTTTCACACCTCTTTCATTATTCTGAAACTGGGTCTACTCCCCTTCCTGCACCATGTTGTTTTTACTTTGGGGAAAGAATCTTCTTATTACATTTCTATAGACTTTAGGTGATAGACTTCTATTCAGTCTTCAAGACTAAGATGATCGTTTTTACTAATCTTACCAGGCCAGGTCAAAATGAATTAAAAGCTCCTACTATTTGTTCCCACCCAGAGAACACTAAGCACAATTCTGTGACGGTAGATTGTGGGGTCCTGGAAGGCAAGACATACCTCATTTACCTTTACATCTCCAGATCTTAGCAGAGAGTGGTGCGTATTGAAAGTTTGAGTCTCAAAACCTGCATTTGTGTTCTTTTTCTGATATTTATCAGCTCAGTGGCCTTAAGAAAAATAATATTTGCCTTTTATAACCTCAGTTTTCTTATCCATAAAATGGTATAATAATACCTAACTACTCCTCTTACGTATTTGTTATCGAGCTCAAATGAGATGTCATAGATATCTGTTCTATACTATATGAAATATGCATATATTGGTTTAGTACTAATGTTGTTTTAACTTATAACAGATTATTAAGAATTTGAGCTTAAGCACAGCTTTTTAGAAAAATAGCATAAGCAGACATTTAACTGGGTATGAAAAAGAAAAGGAATTTTGTTGTTGTTATTGCTAGGATAAAGAGAATTAACAACAAAAAGTTAATAAATATAACTGATTAAAAAGTGAATATGTAAAAAACATACTTTTAGATCTATATAAGAATCCTAGAAAATTTGTGACAAAATACAACTTATAACTTGGTTAATTTAGATTCTAAGGAATGATTTAATTTTTCTTGTAATAATATGACATGTGACTTATGAAAAAGAAGCCAAAATGAGAGAACAACAGCCAACAGCATTTTGTTTACTTGACCTAAAGACTTTGATATGAGAATATCATTTATCATAGTGATGGTCAGAAACTAATTCAGCTGTCTATTTACATATCCAAGAAGTCAGTTAGAGTCTTTTTAATATGCTTTTTGTCATCCATTTTATTTCTTGTGTGTACATAAAATTGCATGAATAATTTAAGAGTGGCAAAATATCCAGGGGATCATTTTAAGGAATTAATCACTCAAAATTTATTAATTAAAAAGCAAAATAAAAATTTTAAAACTATTAAAAATAAAATGTACATTTGTCCCATTTGCAGCAGCTTTAACAGTGTAAAATAGTATAATTTCAGAGGTGATTACTATTAAATAGTTGGGGAATTTTCGTTTTCAGAGCCCCAGTGGACATGTTATAATTATGACATCCTCAGCAAGCCATTTTTACTGAGGTTGTGCAGAAACAGATTAGCAAAGAAAAAGAAACTTTGTAATACACCAGTTTTTTTTTTTTAAGATTTTATTCATTTATTTGACAGAGAGATCACAAGTAGGCAGAGAGGCAGGCAGAGAGAGAGGAGGAAGCAGGCTCCCCGCTGAGCAGAGAGCCCGATGCGGGGCTTGATCCCAGGACCCTGAGATCATGACCTGAGCTGAAGACAGCGGCTTAATCCACTGAGCCACCCGGGCGCCCCTATAATTCACCAGTTTTATCTGGTAAAATACACACATACATACATACATACAAAGCCAGAGTTTTATCTGATTAAATAAATATATAAATAAATAACAGGCTAAAAAGCCAGAGTTTTATCTGGTTAAATAAATAAATAAATAAATTAATTAATTAAACAGGCTAAAAAGCCAGACAAGCCATTCCATTTGTATTTTTAAAAGAATATGGACTAAAGGTAGCAACGTCTTCTCTTAATAAGCTCCACTATTAATGAATTGATCTTACAAAATATTGCAGAGCAATTTTCTTAGAAAACTAGGACAAGGTATTCCTCGGTTTTTCTACTAAGCTATTCTGAAGTCACAATTCAGCCTGAGGAAAGAAAAAGAATCCTATTTTCACTCTCACAAACATTTTTCATTTTACAGTCTTCTCTCCCTGTAATAAGGCTTTACAGTGAAATAGGTAGGAAAAGTGAAATAAAGGGAGAAAGGGAAGGTAGAGGGAAAGGAAGAGAAGTGAAGAACTAGAGCAACAGAGCAAGTGGTACCAGGCATGGTCTTCAACAAATTACGATCTATGTATTTTTATACACAAGAGTCAATAAAAATAATTGCTGTTCAAACTGCAGCTTTTTATTTTACTTTTTTGGTTATTGTTGTTGGTGTGCATGTTGTATGCAAGCAGTGAAGAAGGGGTAGAGAGAGAAGGAGAAGGAGCATCTTAAGCGGATTCCATGCCCAGTGCCAAGCCTGACGTGGGGCTTGATCTTAGGACCCTGAGATCTTGACCTAGAGGTTCTGACCTGAGCCTAAATCAAGAGCTGGATGCTTAACCAACTGAGCCACCCAGGCATCCCCAAGCTGCAGCTTTGGAATTATGCACCCCTAGTCTTGCTTATACCTACTGCCCCCATTACCAGTGGTCTCAAGGGCACATTTTTCTTTACATAAATAGCAAAATATGCAAGACCAAACTCATTATCTTGTTTTGTTTGTTACTAAACATTACATTTTCATTCAAATAAACTCATTCTCTCATACTTACATCATCATGTATGCTTGCCTGCTTGAATTGCTGAAATAAAGAGTCATAAAAAAGCACATACATGTTTTTTGAAGTAATAACAATGCTATGTGAAGCCCAGTTGCCGTATGGTGGCAGTTATCATTGCCCCATAGATCAGCACGGATTAACAGGAGATTGGTCAGGACAGATAATGCTGTTGCTCTGTAATCAAACAAGGGATTCCAGCGTGCAGTATATTAGCTGTTCTAGTAATTGGAATCATGAGCAAACAGATGAAGTCCTAAAATGACGCTGGTAAACAACTGGACCTGGTTGGGAAAGACATTTAATATATTTCCACTTTTCCAAAGCTCACAGAGTACTCTCCAAATATTACCTGATATCTACTTGTTCTCCTGAAAAAATTCTATTGCTGGGAACCTATTTCTCACGCTGCTCTCTTATTAACTTGATTCAGGAAATTGTGTTCTTGCAGCGGCACAGACAGAGCTCTCAAGGAGCCCCTGGTGCCTTTTCAATTATTTCTGTTAAAAGTAAGGCTCTGCCTGTTATGGGGAACCGTTTTTAAATTTATTGGAGGGGCACATGGCAGCTGATAAATCATTGCACATAAAAACAACCATACAGAAACTGTGACTTAGAAATCAAACAGCCTTTTGAAAAGGAGTTCAATAAAGAAACACAAAAAAGAGTCTAATACTTCAGAAGAGTTGACTTTGTCTAAGTCTTACAGATTCTTATTTATAAAATGAAATGAAAATGAAATACAACCTTCTAACAAGTCAGGACTAATCTTTCCAATTTGATAATGCTGATGGTCTTCCCATGGCATCGCTGGAAGATGTCAGATAACCTTTGAGGATTAAAGGAAATGTGGCCCGGGACCCTATCTGTGTCTTACAGAATTGTCATTCCACAAAATGCAGTCAAATTACTGCAAGCCATACTATTTCATGAGAGGACCTTTCATGGCCCAACTCCTTCAGCAAGACCCAGAGGGTTTGAGAACCCAGCCCCTGCCTCACCTCTGAGGCACTGAACAGGATTAACTCTGGGGCCAGAGGGCTTGGAAATGGGATGCTTTGGCAAAATTTTACTTGTTTGCCCAAAATACATACTTATGCCACTACATAGAGGTTGGAATTGTGCTGATTTCTAATTGTTCTACTTATTTTCTTCTTGCTCATGAGAGCTACTGAATGCTAAGGCCAAACTGGCAGAGTCTTAGGAAAAGCTGGGGTTTTCTTCACTACTGTGAACATTTCACTGTGTCACATTTCCCAAGACCATATCCAAATGGTATTAGTAAATCATAATTCTTTTTAAAAATAATTTTTAAAAGATTTTATTTATTTGAGAGAGAGAGAGAAAGAGATAGAGGGGGAAAGCATGAGCCAGAGGGAGAGGGAGAAGTAGACCCCCCACTGAGCAGGGTACCCAACTCTGGAACTCAATCTAGGAGCCCTGTGATCATGACCTGAGCCAAATGTGGATGCTTAACCAACTGACTGAGCCATCTAGGCACCCCATTAAATCATAATTCTTATAGAATAAGATGGAATCAACATGTTTAAGATGTTTTATTGATTTTAGATAATTTATTTTATCTTATGATTACTTTAGATAATTTAGATATATGAATTTTTGTGTCTTCACTGATCTTATCTCAGTGCCTTCATTTGAAAAGCTTACCATTATTCAAATAACTTTTTTATAGCAAATGAGAAATTTGAAGTAGATTATTTTTAATAATTCCAAACTTTAGTTATGTTTCTATAATGTGATGATATAAGCAATAGGAGATTATTATATTGTCCTTCTATTATTTTAATTCTTCTACAGAAGTACTTGTAAACAAAAATGAGATGATTAACAATTCAAGTAGTTGCTTTCTGAAGGGAATTTATAAGATGGTTGAAAAAAAGCTTTTTTTTCCTTTCCAAAGGAATAATTGAAAGGTTTTAATATAAATAAGATTTACTTATAAATCTTAGTTCTCTCTCAAGTAAGCCCCAATAATACATTTATATATTGGGATCTGATATTCTGTTTATTTATTCATTTAGTTAAAATGCCTGATTGGATCTTAGCTTGTTCAAGGGCCAGGCACATTTAAAAGGATTAGTATGAAAATGAATCTTTCTAAATGTAAAGCTATAAAACATTTATAGAGACATGTTAAACAAGGAAATTTTAGAGTTAACCCTACTAAGCAGTCATCTTTATTCACTTATTCAATCAGCATAATATACCAATCAAAGATGGATCATCAGTTTTACACGTTCCCTTGCCTGGGTAACTGTACAAGTTAAAGCAAGAAAATTGTTGATAAAGTTAAGACGTAAAATTCTGGGGTTCTTAGAATTGTCATGGTAGGGGTGATGGAGGACAGTTCTTAAGCAAAGAAAGAAGTGTTAAAGTAGTCCATCTTCATCACCCCTGTCTCTCTTTTTTTTTTATTTAAAATTTTTTTTTAAATTTATTTATTTGTCATAGAGAGAGAGCGAGACAGCGAACACAGGCAGACAGAGTGGCAGGCAGAGGCAGAGGGAGAAGCAGGCTCCCTGCTGAGCAAGGAGCCCGATGTGGGACTTGATCCCAGGACACTGGGATCATGACCTGAGCCGAAGGCAGCTGCTTAACCAACTGAGCCACCCAGGCGTCCCAGCCCTGTCTCTCTTAATGGAGCCTCAGTGTCATGTAAAAACTGAACTGTCCTGGGGAATACTTTCTCCCTGTATGTACTTGAGATTTAGCACATGATACAGCTCTTGATGACTCCCCACAAGACATTCTCCTTTGTGGTTCCTTACATGCCAACCTACATTTCTTAATGGATACCAATAGTTACTCTTTCTATTTATTGTAAGTATGATGGATCCAAGACTGGTCAATCCTTCCTTAAATGTTGTCTTACCTGTGTAATACTCTTTGGTAATATCTGTGGTTGGCAGAATTCTTTGGTGTCTTCCAGGATTACCACCCCCTGTTATACACAGTCTATGAAATTGTCTCCTCTTCAGAATGGGTATAACCTGCAAGTATAATGAGATATCACTCTATGACAACATTACTAATCAGTCCACTCTGAGTCAATCAAAAGTGAGATTAACCTGGGTGAGATTGACTAATCAGTCAAGCCGTTTAGAGGAAGGTGAAGCAGAGAGATACCATCCTGCTGACCTAGAAGAAAGGGGCAGCCTTGTGCTGACATTTTATAAACTTCTTATAGGGAAGGTCAGGGATTCAAGATAAGAAGGTAGCAAACCTGAATAAACTTGGAAAAAACCCACAAGCTCAGAAAGGAATAGAGACAAGCTGACCTCTTAATTTTAGCCTTGTAAGACTGAAAGCAGAGAATCTCATTTAGCTGGGCTCATACTACAGAAACTATAGGAGAGATAATGGGCACTATTTTAAGCCACCAAGTTGGTGGTGAATTCTTACACAGCAAAGGAAAAGTAATATAATACTCCAAGTGTTTGAAAAATGAATTGTTAGTCCCCTTTCTTAGATTAGATTGGCACTCCAGACTTTTCTCTGATTATTTTTTTTTCTTCAGTGAGAATTTGAAGTAAATGAGGACTCAAAGCAGATGACTTGTTTTCTGGTGGTCTTTTCCTTTAGTTTTAAATCTCACTTTTATAACTTAAAGATCATGACAAACCCTTTTTTTTGTGGCTTAAAATATTTAGAATTTTCAATAGATGCTTAATATAGTAGATTATTATCAGAATAGCTCTGCCTTGTTGTAATATCCTAACCATAGTGACAACTAAAATTTTGGTTCTATGAATTTTTCTAAATAAAATGTGCTGCAATATTCTCCATTAATTCTTCTACCAATGTTCCTTGGAAATGGGGTTTGAGGAATGTGGGTGGCATACGGTTTGTCATTTGGGGAGCATTAATATGTTGTACTTTTCTCCTTTTTCCCCCATAATTTTCAAACAATGTTTTTGGTAAAACCTCTGATCTGCCAGGAAGCCAACTGCTCCCACCCTTGAGATAAAAGTATCTGCAGTTTCAGGACATACTGGTATTACTTGGCATCCTTTTAGTATCACACAGATTCCTCATTTTTGAACAATCCTTTCCTTTTAAAAGCATCTGCTGATGGCTGACATATTTCTAATAAATTCTGCAGAAGCGTGAAATTGATCTTGCTTAATTCTCTAGGGAGTTAACCTAAATCTTCTCATACATTGTCTCTGGATTGACTGTTTTATCTTCATCTGTGCCAGTTGCTAGTGTGACTTAATATTTTTTCTTGGACAAAAGTAGTGAAGTGTAGTGCTTAGAAGGTTCTTCAGTGGGAATAAATGTTGCTGCTTTGTGATTGTGTGCCTGTGTGATCATGCATGCATTTAGATGTAAAAATCATGTTAGTATTCACACAATCTAGGTAATTGGGGAAGCCCAGATTGTGAGTTTCTGGGTTTTAATTTGAGGATAGCAAATGGAGTATGGAACTTGTGGAAGTTGCTGATTGAATATTTTCAGTCATCACTTGCATTTTTCCACTGTCATTTTTGTGTGTGTTCTTTTTTTTGTTGTGTTTTTGTTTTTTGTTTTTGTTTACTAAGACATTTTACATATGGATAAAGCCACACATGGCATCCCCTTTTTAATCTGGAAATTTTGTATCTTAAACAGGGAATTAAGGGAATTAAGGGAAAACTTAACTGTTCTTTTATAATGAGTTGCAAGTATTGATAAGAAGGTTTAGAATTATATTAAATATTGATGTTTTTCTATGCTTCCCTCAGTACCAATCCATGTTCTATTGCAAGCTAATATTGCTCTTGTTATTTTCTTCATGAAAAGTCTTTTCTACATACCTTGCCCTGCTGATCTTTGCTTTTCTTCCCCAAACCAGTGTGCAAACTACAGAATTTTGGGCTCAAGAAAGATTTGTATGACATAGTGAAGGGGGAGCTGGAGGAATTGCAGGAGAGGGGGTCCTTTCTAAGAGTCAAGTGTGAATGGGATTTCAATGACCTTGAGGACAAATGGTGGTGGTGACCCAATGAGGAGATGCCATGGCTTCACCATGGGAGGGTCTTGGAATAAAACCAGCAGGAGATTGCTGAGGTGTCCCTGTTCATAGAGACAAATGAGCTGTGACTTCCAGAGTGCTTTTCTGCCATTTGTTGTAGGCAGCATATTAAATACCCAATCTCTAGAATCCTAGTCTAATTCCACATTTGGCCCCAAGCCCCTACATTGGCTTTGCCTCAACTTTCGTTTTGTTTTTCTTGGTGTAATGTCTTTCTCAGATGTTAAGAGGATTCAATAAAGCAAAGGATATAAAAAGCAAAACAAAAAAAATTTTCCCTGTATATTTTCTTTATGGTTCTAAGATTACAGTAGCTTTTCAGATTTTGGTCATATATCATTACTCCTAAGAGAACTCACTTAGATTTTTTAAAAAATTATTTATTTATTTATTTGACAGACAGAGATCACAAGTAGGCAGAGAGGCAGGCAGAGAGAGAGGAGGAAGCAGGCTCCCCGCTGAGCAGAGAGCCCGCCACGGGACTCGGTCCCAGGACCCTGAGATCATGACCTGAGCTGAAGGCAGAGGCTTTAACCCACTGAGCCACCCAGGCGCCCCTCACTTAGATTTTTTTTAAAGTAATAACAGCTTTAATATATGTCCATATATAATTTTTTGAGACAAAATTCACATAACATAGAATTAACCATTGTAAAAGGAATAATTCAGTGATATTAAGTACATCCTCAATGTTATGCAACCATCACATCTGTCTAATTCAGAACACTTTCATCATCCCTAAATAAAACTTCAGACCCATTAAGTAGTTATACCACACTTCATCCTCCCTTTAGTGTCTGGCAACCAACCACTAATCTGTGTTCTGTCTATATATATTTACCTAATTTGAATATTTCAAACAAATGTAAATGCTACAATAATGTGAACTTTTTGAAATAGACATGATGTTATATTGGTAAAAATTAGGTCTCTCTTATTTCTATATCTTTCATACAAATCAGAAACATCAATTTGATTTAGATATTTGGGAAATCAGTATAAAGTAATGAAAAAAAAATTCATTTTCACCTTCTGTAGATTTCCCTGTGAGTCTTATATTATTTAATTTTATTAAATCTGAGGTTATTGGCTGTATTACTATTTAGGATAAATTTAACAGTAAAAATATAATAAGAGCTTCTGCTTCCAGCCATGACAGAACAGTTTATGTCATATTAGGTCTTTCACAAAGGTTAACGAGGACAGTGGGATACAAACTGTAAAAGAATTGTTTCAATGTATAGGAGATTGACTAAGGTAGCTAGCTAGGGATTTCTTCTCTGCTAGAGAGAAGAGAAATACAATGAATGATTCCTTATTCATATATTCTTTTCCCTTAGGAAAATGATAATTCCTAATGGTCAGTCCAAAAGCATGTTGTTTAAGGTCTGAAGCATTCTTACTAGGTATAGAGGACAGGAACATGGATTTCTGGGCAGTCAAAGCATCCAGGATTTTCAGGGGTAAAGATCTCAGGAGGAAGGAAACCATATAGAAATGAGAGCAAAATACTGTTCACAATTTCCCCTAACATATTTGTTTTCTGCATATGTAAGGGGAAACTATAAGAAAATAAGTAGAAAACAACAGGTATATAGATAAAGATATGGTCAGATATATAAATAGTCTCACAATATTGGTAATAGATAAGTTGAGTTTCAGGACCATCCAAAATACAGAAGCCCTGCTGAATAACACAGGCTTCAGTTTAGAATGGAGGGCTTTGCTGAAACAGTAACCACTGTGTCTTAGAAATAAGAATAAACATTAATAGTGTAACTGGATATAGTGCAGTCCAATAACAGGCTAAAATCAAGCCTCAACTAGATCAAAGTGATCTCCCTTTTATTTCTATTTCTGCCAGAAGTAATATTACTAAGGGAAGATAATATCATTAAATATCTCTATAATATTTTTCCTACACAATATTATAGGAATTAAATAATACCAATAAAAATATTCAGTAAAGAATTAACCAGCCTTACCAATAAACAAGACCAAAATTAAAAAGCAAAGAGAAATAAAGAGAGCTATAAGAAATCTAGATATTCAAGTCCTCACACAGACATTTAATAAAACTATGATAATATATTATAGAGAAAAGAGGGCACTTATTTCCAAAGACCTATAATCTACTAAGAAATGAATCAGATGGAAATTCAAATATTGAAATATACAACAACAAATGTAATTAAGAATTTTATCAAGGAGCTCCAGAGCATATTAGATGTGACTGGAGAGAATAGAGAGGTGAAAGTTCAGTTGGTAAAAAATATCTAGATTATAATATCTAAGCAAGAAAAAAATGAGGAAACAAAATCTTAGAAAATGACATATATGGGACTTCATAAATATTTCTAATTTGTATTTGAAATCATAGGAGAAGGAGAGAGAATTTGACAATCAATATTTAATAAATACTGAAAGATAAATTTTAATAGTGATAATATACATCAATCTGTAGATATATCAATCCATAGATACTGGTGTAAACCCTAAGCAGGATAAATAGGAGGAAAACCATATTTAGGCATCCAAAATTTATTATTGACAGCCAAAGACAGAAAATCTTAAAAACAGCTAGAGAAAAACTGAAGTATTACTTTCAAGAAGTAAAATAAGACTAATAACAGACTATTCAAGGTAGAAGATAATGGAATTACATATTTAAGGCACTTAAATAGTATCTAACCTTTAATTCTATTTTCACACAAAGAACAATTGAAAGAGTATCAAGCCAGAAGACCTGATTGTATTAAATATTAAAGGGATTTTTAGTTTTTCAGTTAATAAAATGAGCCTTACAAGAAACATAGAAATGTAATAAGGAATAAAAACAGCAAAAGTAAATACAGGGTTAACTCAAAATGAGTATTGGCTGTTTCAGACACTAACAGTATGTTTTTTCTGAGTTTAAAACACAAATATAATTAAAATATATGACAATAATAGCAGTAAGGCAGAAATTGTATAAAGTATAATACTCTTACATTGTATGAGAAGTGTTAAAATTATTAATTTAAATTGATAAGTTAAAGGTTGTATTCTGAAATATCTACCGCAGCCACCAAAGGAATAATAAAAAGTTGTAAAACTAGAGGCTCACAGAGGAACTAACTGAAATAACAACAGCAATGATGATGATGATGATCACAACAACTTGATTAATCCAAATAAGGAAAGAAAAAAGGAAGAGAAAATACGGACATAGAAAACAAAGGATGAAATAGTAAATTTAAACCCAAATATAAAGCCAAATGTGTTAGTTATTACATTAAATATTAACAAATTAATTATGTCAGTCGAGACAAAGATTGATCAGACTACAATGAAACACACAAACACACACATATCACAACTGATGTGACTTACTCCAGTAATATAAAGTCAGTTTAACATTTGGAGACCACTCACTGTAAATCACCTCATTAGCAGAATATAGAAGGAAACCCATATGATTATCCCAGAAGAGGCAGAAAAGGTAATTTATGGTAAAATGTATCAACTTATGACAGTCAAACACTTCTTATCAGCCATTTTAATGTGAAGCAAAATCGGATTATCTGATCATACTTATATTAATCAGAAACTTTAGTACCAAAAATTTTCAACGATACAAGCGATGAAGTGGCTCAGATCAAAGAGAAAGAGTAACTTCATATATTAAGTAATTTTAATGGGCACCCCTCAGAGCAGGAATTATTATTTAGACTATGAAACATCTCTATTTTATATCTCAGAGATTTAGAGTTTAAATGATATTCCACAGGAATCTATGTCTCATAAATTTATAAATTATAGTTTAGTTTACAATATGGAGTCTGGAACCAACTTTACAGGATATGTTTATCTTTGTAATATTGTTTATCGTGCATTACCCACCCTCTAGGGAATTGGGAGAAGAGTGAATACCAGAATATTTCCTCTACCTAGTTCCTTTCAAGGGGTCTACCTACAAAATTCTATGGGAAATTTCCAACATAACAGTGAAGTAGTAAGTTTTCTCTGAGGTAATAAATTAGATATAAATTAGGTAGGAATGTCCACTGTTCCCACTTCTATCCAAAATTATATTGAAAGTTCTAGTCATTGCATTTTGACAAGATAAGAAGTTTAGAAAGAATTGAATAAACTTGTCATTCTTTGCAGAAGACATGATTCCATATATAAAGAAAACTAAAAGAAGCTATAGAAAGATTTAAAGAGTAAAACTTGAATTTTATAAGATTTATGGATACAAGAACAATGTAAAAAGTTAAATGTGTTTTCTCTACTGCAACAAACAGTAGAAAGTCTGATTTTAAAAATACCAATTATTATATCAAAAAATATCAAGACTTAGGGCTAAAGTGAATAGCAGATGTTAAAACCACAAAATATTCTTGAGAGAAACTTTTAAAGACCATATAAATAAAGGAATATTTCATTTTCATGGGTAGTAACACTGAATTGTGTAAATATTCCAAATGTTTCAAAATCAAAATATAAATTCTAAACAATTATAATCAAAACTACAGAAGACTATTTATACCTTAGTTAAATGGAAAAGTCAATTTTAAAATTTATGTGTAAACTCATGGGGCAAAATGACCATCTTGAAGAAGCAGAGCCAAAGTAGGATAATTATATATTCAGATATAACAATTAAAACTGTACAGTGTAAGTATAAGCAAATATACTCCGGGAACTGAATAGAGAGTAGAGTAATGGTCCCGCGTGTACAAGATCACTTGCCTTACCACAGAGTCATCACTACAATTCACTGAGGCAATGATGTCTGCATTCAATTCAATATTTCCATAAAATTTTACCAAAAAATCACAATAACATAAAAACAGATTTTTATCCACCGAATATTTATAAGAACATTCAATTTAACTCATTCTTACTAATAACATTTTAATTGATTTAATAAACAAATTTCTTTCTAAATTTTATTGGTCTTCTAGTCTACTAATATCAAAATTCCTATCCAACTAAAAAAGAGTAATGGTTGGACAGATTTCTTTTTGATCAATATAATCATTTTCTCCATTTGAGAAGTTGCTCCAGTCTGTACTAAATTGTACATTGAAAAATGGGCATCACAAGCGCTTTTTGGGCTAAATTATGTAAATCCTCTCTGGCTCAATTACATATTTGAGATGGAATTGAGGATTTTTTTTATCTGTTTGTTTTCAGTATACCTTACACTGAAGAAAGGAAAACAGAATTTTATATTGGGTTGATGTGAATGAAAAGGAAGCAACATCACTACTAATTTCTCTAATTCTCTCATCCTTGAACCCAGAAGAAGATATCATATAGTCTCTGTGATATTGGCTGCCATATTAAAGATCTAGGTAAACTGCAGGTTTCATTAATACATGATGGACATGATAGATTTCCATTGAAATACAATTGTCCTAGTCTGTGATGGATTTCCATTGAAATACAATAGTCCTAGTCTGTGTCCTTTTTCTTTTTTTCTCCAGGGGAATAACTTTAGCTATGTTATGATATTCTTTTTTTTTTTAAGATGTTATTTATTTATTTAACAGACAGAGACCACAAGTAGGCAGAGAGGCAGGCAGAGAGAGAGGAAGGGAAGCAGGCTCCCTACTGAGCAGAGAGCCTGATGCGGGGCTCGATCCCGGGACCCTGGGATCATGACCTGAGCCGAAGGCAGAGATTTTAACCTACTGAGCCACCCAGGCGCCCCTGTTATGATATCTTTTCTCAACTCTGTTGTATCACAAAGGGAAGGCTTATGTTTTATTGACTTATTTTTTTCCTAAATTGAAAGGAATAGGAGTTTAATTATTATGGCTATTACTTTATTGAAAAGCAAGTTAGCAAGTGGAAAGATTCTTCTAACCAATTCTGGACTGTTGTTACAGAGTTATCTCTGTTTTATGGCACATTACATTGTAGATCAAAATATACTGTTAATAAGCCTCTGTGTTAAAGTTCTAAATGCAATCATTTTTCCGTAGTGATTGCCAACTTTTTCTGTAGTCATCAGTAGACCTTTATGGTACCACCATGCAATCAGAATTTTGTTATATAAGTTGTTTTTTTACAATGCAATGAAATGGCTCCAGAGCATGTGGTAAGAGTCCTCTCTCATTTTTTGATTCCACCTGGAGGAAGACTAAACTCTTAGAACCTTCTCCCCTGGGAAAGAATGAATGATACTAGGAGTGTTTTGTACTTGAGAAGAATAATTTCATTTATTGGAACTTCTTGGACTCTCATTATCCTAAGTATTTCTGTTGATCAGTCTATGAATTCTTTTGTAAGGAAAGGAGGAAAGAAAGGATGGAATTGAGGAAAAGAAGGATGGCAAGTTGAGCTCTCTATTATCCCGCAATCCTTCAGTTTCAGATCTTCCCCTAAATCAAGTCTTAACAACTCAAATAGATTTTGGAATATCTTAATATGATTTTTGGTTGTTTCTTTTTGCCAAATACAGTCAATTCTTATGACTCATGGAAGTTTTATTCTATGAAGTCACCAAGAACCCTGAATTAGTAAATATTGAATCATGGCTCCTATAGGAAATTCAGAGTTAAGTTCCTCCTATGGCACCATGTTCATCAACTAATCGATATCGAACCTTGATTTGTGTGTGTCTGTTTAAAGACACCTTATTTAATATATATTGCTGATTTATTAGTGTCAAACTCAGGGCCATTAGTGCTATAATCATGCCTGAAGGAAGCTTATCTAACATGCATATTTTCTTTGTAAAGCACTTCACAGTTTTTTGTGCTTAATAGAACTAGGTGGCAGGTCACCAATATGCTTCATGGTCATTTAAAACAGTGAAATCACCAACACAATGCACAAAAACAAAAATGTGAAAAATGTGGCACTAAATTGATTGTGAGAAAGACATTTATTTATAGAATGAAAGCTAAAACAAGAAGGCAGAGTGTTGGCTTGTTCGACTTTAGCTAAGGACATTAAACATCAGGCAATTTAAATTTTTTTGCCACTCTGTGTATACCCACAAATGGTCATAAAGGTGCCCCAAGTATTGATTTTGGAGTTATAAATAAATCTAGGCTAGTAGGTGAATTCACAGATAAGAGATCTGTGAATAATGAGGCTCTACTGTGTTAGAAGCCTTAATGATACATTGTCTACTTCCTCAGAGTTCTGTCCCTTGCCTCCAAAATATTCAAATAAAAGTATAAATATATTTTGAAAGTGCTTAATATTTTAGCTCAAAATAGGAGCCAGTCAAGTGAGGGTCTTTATAAATTGTTTTTATTTCTAAGTTTATCTCTGGAGACATATACAACTAGTGAAAACAAAAAACAAAACTAACTTTATATGTGGAAGTAGAATCCCAATACAGTGCCAGAACTTAAAAGAATTCTGTGAAGTATTTCACCTGGCAGATTTTTTATTTCAACATAGTTTTGTTGAATGATAAAATGAGGGAATTTTTATAACAGAATTTTATAACAGAGATTTTCTCTGGTGACTATCCACTTTTTATTTTCACTCTCTGCTATCAAGTAGAAACATGATAGTTGTGCTGCGGTTGAATTACTTAGAACTATCATTTTCATTAGGTGATAGTTACCCCCTATCCTTCTCATGATTCCTATATTAAACATTTCAACCAGACAACCTGTGCCCCAAAAGATAAAACAATATAATATCGCAAACCTGTCACTCCTACGAATCTAATCAAAACAGTTAACAAATCACTTATTTTCAGTGCTGATGCAGAAAGCATTTTTCCTGGTGTCTGTTCACTCTAATCATTTATTCACCAAATCCTTAAAGAACAGCAGTACTGGGTTCTGTTTGATGCATTAGTCACCAAATATAAGGCCATGTTAATATCAGAGAATGTTTTGTGCTTGTCATTTGCTGGTCTTTGTACCTGACTTGAATTGTATGCACTTTCTGCAATTCCTTGGCATCTCCTCAGCTACTTGCTTCCCTTCAAGTGCCTAATCAGCTCCTTTGCGCCCACAGATTTCCACCATGTTGGTCTGACTAGTCATTCCCTTAGAAGTGTTTGGGTATTTTTAGCCATCCCCATGTAGCGACAGCAGCCAGTTACATGCCCAGAGACTTTGTCACCTTTCACTTTTGAATCTGGATGAAATGAAACACCGTAGAGCATGAAGTCTGACATCTGCAAAGGCAGCTAACAGGGCCCAGCGAGACAACAGGAAGGTGAAGGGAATGACTTCCTGTTGGTATCAAGTTAGACCAGTGGGAAACAGGAGGATGGGAAATCAGAAGATACAATGCAATTTTCTACAGCACAATTTCTTTTCTCTTCTCATGGATGACTCTGAAGCCTAGTGGATGTCTCTGAGGGGTGACTTGCTCTGCACTCCTTCACGGCTCACTGTAAAGAAGTAGCCAGTATGGTGGTATATTAACTACACATTTTTTCATATCTTCCCCCTACCTCATTTCCCCTTTTCCATAGTCTTGCTGCTCTGGGTTTATACTTTTGGAGTAAAGCGTCTGTGCACCCATGTTCCCTTCCAGGTCAATTTTCCACAAACCCAAGCTAAGATAATTTTTAAACTTAAAGTTTCAGTTTTTCCTACCAAGATACAGGACTAATATGGGTTTGTGGTTTCTCTCTTTGCTATTTCTTTTAAAAATAGAAAACCAAATCATGTAGTCAGTTTAGAAGGCTTCTAAATTAATAAGAAAAAGTTCTCTTTGAAATTGAATGTATGGTTTATATACCATACTAATATGTATTTCAATTTGTAGGGTTTCTGTTTAGGAAAAAAGAAAGAGAGGCAGTTAATTTAGCTTGAAATGCAGCTTGTACATATGTGGAGTAAGGGCCTTTCATAAGAATTTTAGTGTGAATCGTATTCCATTCATGTATTATTCAACACAGCTAGTACATAAAATCCAACTCAGGTGACAAGTGATAGTCACGCACACTTCCACCTTCTCCCCTGTATCATTTTATGAAATGCTTTTCTTTGAGCTGTGCTCAAAGAAGCAAAACTGCAGGGGCCCCCACTTCACACAAGCTCCCAGAAATGATGTTGCACACTTCTCATTTAGAATAAGGAATTTGGAATAAATCCATGGAAATGAAAATCCATTAGATAATTGCTGCTAAATGCCTGGCATTTTAATTTGAGGGTTTTCAGCATCACATTGCTCTTGAAATGGCAGTATAGTTCACAGAGCCCTGTCTACCCTCTTGATGGATGTAGCTTTCAGAGTAGTCATCATGCTGTTTTCCTTGTCATGTAAGTATTCATCTACTCTCCATGCTGTGACAGCCCTTTTGTCAAGGTGCCTAGAGGGTCATTATGAAGTTTAAGAATATTTAGCCACCATTTATAGTTGTTTTATAACTAGTGTACATGAGATTGGAAGAATTCATGGTGGATCTACAACTTCTGCCAGGACAGTAATTGGTGTTTGGATGAAAACATTTTCTTTGCTTACAAGTTTCTGGGTTTTTTTCTTGCTAAGACTTCGGAAGTGTATGTATCGACTGCATTCTAGGGTGTCATCAAATTTGGCTCTTCTTGCTTCTGGCAGATGTTAGCTATTCTACTTGCCTCTTTCCATCATGTGCTTGCAGTTCTCACTCTGTACTTGGTTGTCTGTTTCCTACCACACCAAGTGCTATTGCCCTTGTCCCTCTTGGGGTGTGGGGGTTTAACAATATCTATTTCATATTTCTAAGTTTTAAATATACCTTTTTATTTTTTCCACATTCTTGAATAGCTACTCCCAATTTCACCTAAATACATATGTTTCCTCCTGATCCCAAAGCTTCTCTCATTTCCTCTGGCATTCCCAGTCTTATTCACAATTGCCGCTTCCCTCCTCCTAAATCAAATCAAACATGCTCCTCCACCTTTTAGCTTCCCTCTCATCCTGAATATTATATTCTCTGCCAATTATTTTCTTCAGAAACTTTTTAAAAATTAATAGTCTATATTTCTTGGGCAAATGCTTCTGATTTCAGAGGTTTCATTACATTAAAAATGTGGTTAATGAGTTAGAGATACGTGTGTTTTTTTCAAAAACAGAAATCTATCCTTATTTTTTCCCCCCATGAAACTCTTACCTCTTTTTACTTTTTGAGACTTTGCTTTGGGAGTCCCGGACTTGAAATATGTCTCTTTTCTCTGTGCTATACTGTGTGGCCATGGGTAGGTTATTTTGCTTGGATTTGACATGCCATCTATATAATAAAGACAAATGTTATCTCGGGTGATTTGGAGGATTAAAGATATTTTCTAAAAATTCTTGTCTGTAGTGTCTGGCATCTGGTATTCACTTGAGAAATGCTGACCATCATTCCTGGATAGTATGCCTTTGGGTCACAATTATATAGTTCTATAGGAAAGCTATTTAAACAACACATCTAGAAATCAGATGGGAAGAGGAATTTGGAAGAAGATGTAAAAGTGTACAAGAGAAGTAATATATGACTGTATACTATGCCCATTTGAAATAACTAAACTTTTTTTTTTACCTGATTCCTTGAAAATGTGGTGGAAATACAAAATATTTTGTCATGAGAAGTTTGGTAATTTCACTAAAGAACAAAGGAGAAATGTTACAGGAGCTTGTGAAGCAAACAGGCAGTTACTGGGAGATCTTTCACAGTCTCTGCTTGCCTTAATTTACCTTTGAGCTGTGTTTGGGAAAACCTTGATAATAACACTAAAAGATAGAATAAGAGTTATCTTAATTACTTCTTAGAATGTAGGAGTTAACATGGTAAATATGTGTGTGTGTGTGTGTGTGTGTGTGTGTGTTATGTGTGTATATAGTCTTGTTTTAGGCCATTAGCCCTATTTCAAAAATACCTGATAAAAATTTTGGTATCAGATGTTTTCTGAAAAATCTTTATTGTTAAACCAAAACAGACAAACGAAACAACCCTTTTTATTCTCATTCATTTCTTTTGTAAATTTTAGTCAGTTCTTTAACTGAACTGTCTTATAGCCCACTTATATCTGGACCACAATAAGCAGTGATTTATTTAAAATTACTAACTGAAAGACTCATTTTATTTAACTTTACTACTTTGTTGGCAAACTGGAAGGATGCCAGATGGTAATTTTTTTTTGCTACTTATTTCCAAAAGCATAGTAAATCATTTTTCATTTTTGCAAATATTAATTTTAATAAGACTTATGATACCTCCTGGGTCCAGGGAAATACTTCAATTTTTTTCTTCATAAACAATTAGTGAGCTAGGAAAATATTAAAAATTGGTTAAAAGAAGTCTCCCCAAAGGGCTGATGTTGATGTAGGTTGTAGCTGTCATTATGTTATGTATGTTTCATGCTGTATAACTCTGAAGGATTCTTGGAAATAGAAAATTCCTTCTCCTTCTCTTCTTCTTCAACTAATTTACCCTTCTAGTCACATGACCATAAGCATGCTCTGAAATCATTTTTACTGTTCTTTCACTCTATTCATGACTATCATAATTAATAATGGTGTGATTACCCATTTAGTGATTATCTTATTAGATCTTAAAATCTGTATGCACGGGGATCTTACTATCTTGTTCAAATCCCTATTACCAATGCCTAGCAAAAACACCACATGTTGGAAGTACAGAAGAGATTATCTAATCTATCAATTAATCCATTCACATAAAAAGCGTTGCAAAACACATACCATTATTTGCATTGTATTTTGTCCTGTATACCTTGGAGATAATGCTATTATCAGACAGATTTGGGGGTGCTTTTTACTTTAGGGGTCAGTCTATGGACAGTCTATACTTGAATATTTTAAATTTGTGACAGAAATTTTAGGAATTTAGAGGTATGAGTCAAGGGTTTTGTATGTCTTTGAATTTTTAATCAAATAATTACTCATGCATAGCCTAGATAGTGCAGTTTCTGTAGTTGGTCCTTTGCACAATGGTAGAAATCTTTAATTTTCTATATGTCATGGCATGATGCTGGGAGCACATGACAAAAGAGGAGGATAGCTGTACTTTGGCTGAGATTTTCCAATCCTGATTCAAAATTGTGTTGAAATTAATTACAACTTCTGCTCAATGTGAAATTAAATCATCTTGGTGAAAAATGATTACAATTAAATTTGCCTCACTACACATACATATACATGTTTATCATTAAATATATAGATATATACTCCTTTGTGTGTGTATGAGCACATGCACATATATGTATACATGTGTATTTCAGAGTATGTGTAGGAGTTAGAGGACATAAAGGTATGGGTATAGAGGTCCAGAAGTTGCACTGCTTCAAGGTTGATATCAAGAATCTAGTATTTTTCCATTCTCAAATTTAGTCAGTTTCAGTGTTGGCTTTAATTTTAAGTTTGTGGCAAGTTACTGCATAAATTCAAGCATTAGTTTCAGATATTACAGTTTCTAGAGGAATAAATTAGATATTATACCCTTGATTTTCACTTAGGAACTGCTGAACTTTTTTGATAAACTTGTCATTAAACTGTCTTTCAAATCATATTGGTCACAATTGGGAAACATTTCTGTTTCATTAAACTTAAACCAACTAGACCCATTCTTGAGATGTGTAGGAGTTTAGATTCCCATGAAACGATGTGGAGATAGGAGAATATCTGAAAACAAAATCAGATTTTTAAGGAGGAAAAAAGAAAAATGAATGCCTCATAAGAAAATAATAATATTTTGTATATGTATGTTTTTCCCTATTTCTGGAATGTACTTGATTTAATATTAGATAATTTCTTTTCATTTTGCAAAATTTAGTTTAAATGTCTTTCCTCTGTGTTATCTTTCCTGACTTCAAGTTACTTACTTCTTCCTCTGGGATCAGCTAGGATTTAGTGAATGCCTGTAATAAATTACTTATGTTTAAAGGACATTATTTTTCTGTCTTTCCATCATCTAGAAGCTCTCAGAAAGTATCAACTATGTCAATCATCTTTACATACTCAGCATACAGCATAGTGCCAAAATTTAGAGGAAGAGACATGAATATTGAACTGGATTTTCTACAAGATTATCAGTTTACATTGTAATATGTCAATTATAAGTATGAAATCCCTTGGTTCCGCATGCAATTTTTATACTTTTTATATGATTGGCTTTTACATAGAAGATGATTTACTTCAGCATGTAATAACTCAGAACTGAAAAAAAATCAGGACCATATGGATGTAAAATATTTCAGTCATCTGGCATACATAATAACTTGACAGAGAAAATGTCAGACAAAATTACCCTTAAATGATTCTGAGTCCCCTATGGAAATCATGTAACTCTACTGCACCTCTTTTAAAAATTCCATGCCTGGCTTTGATGAAATATTTATTACTAAATAAACATCTTATGTAGAATATCACTGAGAATTGCTGAATATATCATACAAATTGAGTCGGAATATAGATGATCTCTTCAGATGACAATTCTAATAGAACTCTTTAGACTTTTAAAATTATTTTAAGTAAAATTGCCTAAAAACTTTCATTTTTAATTTTATATACTCTACACCCACAATGACTTTGACATCCTTCAAGTAAGTCTTTAACCAAGAGGTGAATATTTGACTTTAAAGATTACAAGCTATACATTGTTTAGTGAATACATAGAGTCATCAGTGAAAATGGCAAGGCAGAGATGTCAGAGTTCACTGCTTTGTACAACAATAAACAAACTGGCACAAATGGTCAGTATGAGTTGTTAGAGAACTCTAGATATTAAGTAAAGGCTTGCAACAACCCAGGAGCACTTAATTTTAAAAACTGGGTGGATTTTGGTCAAACCAGAGAGTTTTTTGGTGTTTCAACTTGCTAGTCCAATGCCCTGCTGCTCAGCACAGCTCTAGCCTTGAAAAGTCAACAGACCATCTTTGCAGTCCTGGAAGGAGCAGCAGACAGAACTCTTTCAATGCCTTATTCTGAGGAAGGAGTCATTATTTGACCATTATTTGTGGTCCTCTGAAAGATTCCATATGAAAGAACTGCTTTTATTTGGCCTCCCTCAAATGCCCCCACTATTAAACACTTCTCCTAGAGCCTTTGTTGAATGTTTTGACATTTAGCCCTTCAGAGGCATTAGGGCAAACAATGGACTAACCAAAAGCCCTTGTTGGTAAGGACTTTGGGAATCCATTCTTGGGAATCCAGGGGCCATGTCCATATATAAGTCTGTAGATATGTTCAGGAAAGATCTGGGAAGGTTCTAAGCTTTTACTTCTGACTGACCTAAGTGATTTTTAACAAGCAGGAAGTAGAGGGAGACTAAGAAAGAGTTGCATATTATCTGGGTGAGGGTGGAAAGCATATCCTAGCATCTACTTAGAAGCCCTTGGTAAAGACTTAAGGACTGATTGGTTTTAGATATTTAAGGAAATTTCTGTTCAATTATTAACTGACCACTAAGCAAGCCAAAGACAGATGTTAGTGGCCATACTTGACATATACAGTCTTTGTAGCCTTTGTTCAGAAAGGTCACTAAAATAACAACAATTATAATTAGTAGTGACACAAACCAACTTTGGGATGGAGGGATACCTGATGTCCTGAGCTGTCCATTATATTACTTAAAATGCTTAGTTTCCAACAAAATTATGATACATGCAAAGAAACAAGAAAGTCTGACCCATAAACAGGGTCCCAGGATAGCCAAAACATTCTTGGAAGTAGGATTCACACTTGGAATTTAAAATGCACTACAAAGCTATAGTAACCAAGATAATGTGGTAATGGGAAAGACATCATTGCTCAAGGAGTATATAGTGGTACGACTGTAGGAAAGTTATATGTGGATTTACTCTATGACCCAGCGATTCCACTCTTTGGTATGTATCCATATGAACTGGAAACAGGTGGTCAAACAAAAACTTATATGTAACATTCATGGAAGCATTTTTCATAACAATCAAAAAGTAGAACAGTCCGATACAAATGTCATATAATAACAATCAAAAAGTAGAACAGTCCGATACAAATGTCCGATACAAATATAGTCATATAAATGACTATAAAAAGTAGTCATTTATCCAACAAGCCACATGTTGGATAAATGTGATATATCCAACAACAGAATATTATTCAGCCCTAGTAAGGAATTAAGCATTTGTACTTACTACAACATGAATGCGCCTTATAAACATTATGCTGAATGAAAGAAGCCAGCCACAAAAAGTCATATGTTATATGATTCTATTTACATGAAATGTGTAGAGTGGTAAATCCGTAGAGACAGAAAGTAGATCAGTGCTTGCTAGGGGTTAATAGAGGGGAAAATGGGACGTGTGTGTGTATATATGTATATACACATATATGTGTGTGTATGTGTGTGTATATATATATCCTAAGTTTTTTTCAGGAAAGATTCTTTCTGCTCCATCTAGCTCTTTGACAATGTAATCTAATATTCTAATGTATGCCCTTGGTAATATCAAACATCTTGCTCTAGGTCAGTTTGCTGAAATTATATTTGTTCAGTGATTAGTTGACTAGTGTTCAAATGGTGCTCACACACAAATTGTAGACAGAGTCCTATACTCCTATTGAGGATGGTTTACCACAGTGATTTTGCCACCAGAAGGGAAGATTCAGTTACAGGTATATAAAAATAGCAAGAAATGGTAACATGCTTCCAGGGAAACCCCATCCAACCACATGAAAGGCATTGAATCTGAGAAGAGTTTAGAGTCTAAAATGTAAAATACATGTGAAGTTAAAGTTGAACCAAGCTGGACCGACAAATCTCCAGCTAAGTTATTTTGGTGACATGGATGTACTTGAAGAAAAAATTCAACCATAACTCAGAGACTTGGCCTTTCGGTGAATTGGTTGTTAGCCAAATTGGTGTGTTGGGGAGAGTTAATTTGTGTTTGCAACACAAGACAGAGTAAAGTTGTGACTAAGAGCTGAGGCCTGAGTGGATTTCTGGAAAAAAGAAATTTTTTTTCCAGGAACGGAGGAAGGTTTGTATATAGAGAGTAAAGTGGACCACTCTTGGTATGGAAACCTAGAGAACACTGTACCCAGTATAATTGTTACTGTTGCAGTTTTAAATGGTTGTTTTGTATATGTCTAAAGAACCTTCATAAATGTTAAAACCAATAATAAACCACTGAAAGCCAGGAATATTCCATAACAAGTAGAGGGACTTATGTTCCCAGTTATGGGAAGCACGGGGAGAGATAATAAAAGAGGTGTGGACTGTCATTTTAAAATTAATACTTATTTAAACAAGTGGGCTCAATTAAAATAACATGGCAGTGGGGGATCATTAATTGTCCCTTTCAAAGCAGCAGTTATCTCTTCGTTTCTAAACAGCTGCATTCTGCCTTATTCACAGAGCCTTCTGTGGCACTTCAGTTCTATTTGCTGTGCTATGGGAGGAAGTGTGGCAGCATGCATAAACTCCAGAGGTCCACAATCTCAAATAGGGAGCAGCTGCTAGGTAGATAAAAGTGTTTGTAGAGCCTTTTGTCTAGGAGCCAAGAGGTTGGAGGGATTATGTCTTTGGCAGAAGGGTGGCAATATAATGCAGGGATATATGCCATGGCATAAAGTTAAGTCAAGATTCACTGCTCTCTTGGTTTAAGTGAATCAATAGCATTAGGCTAAATGTGCCACTTCTTCCTCCTAAAGGATGTAGAGCTGTTGAAAGCCTTATGGTGCTTAAAATATAACATTTTATGCTGAGCAAGTCTAGAAGAAAGAAAGCTGCTATAAAGTATCTTTAACAGATATTCAGGTAAAATAATAGTGGTATCATTATTTTTCTATACGCTTTTATTAAATAAGTAGAAATAAAACACACACAAGGGAAATGATTTTTTTAATGTCATTTAGCCATAACATCTGAATAAGATGCAAAATATATGGCTTTAAAAGGCTCTTATGAATACCTGATTTCGTATTCACAAGGTTCAGTAAATTCTTATAACTAACAAACAAACTCCTTTTAACTAAGTTTTGTAGGCTTTTTGGAAGAATGAACCTAGAGTAGTCCTTATTCTAGGGCAAGATCCTTCTATCCAAGGCATGACCTTTCTTATCTCTGGTTGGCCCATTGTACAACACTGATAATCAGAGGGGCAAATCAGACTCACAAGAAAAGAGATCTCACAAACTATCAAAATTCCCTAGTATTTTAAAGATACATGTAATGTGAGACATAGATGAAGCACGAGGATGTCTGGGATCATAACAGAATCCCTCAGATCCATTTTTGTACATTAGCATTGCTTTGGCCTGGGTTTTATCTCAAAGGTCTTTGCATAACATATGCTGAACATCACTTACATAAAAGGGAGTTCTTTCAGTCATTGAACATCTTCCTTTTATAATTAGATAGCTTGTGTGACATTTACTAAAAGCCTGGACTCAAATTCTGTTTATTTAAACGTTATGTAGATAAGGGCACTCCTGCTAGTCCCTACCATTAGTATGTCTCCAGGAGTTCTCTGTTTCCTCTTTTATTAGCCTGTTTGCTATCTGAGTTTTTTTTTTTAATTTGTTTTGTATTGTTTTGTTTTTACCCAAGTTTCTTCTAGTAAAGGGAGAGAATAGATTCCAGTCCTGTTCTTATCCTTCCCAGTCTAAACTCTGACCTTTGCCGGTAACTCCTTGCTACATACTTCTCAGGTATTTTTACAATGTTTTATACCATTTTCTGAAACATTTTGTGCAAAAGAATAATTTTGCAAATAATCCATTAAAAGCCAGTATTAGAACTATTCAATGCAGAGTAAAAATTCCAGCTTAGTTATTTTTTTTTTATTCTTTTTCTTCCAGCATCCTTAGTTACTAAAAACTATTAGTATGTGCTGTAGCTATTTGACTGTATGTGTTATTTTTCTAAGGATCCTTGGTAATACTTATATCTCCCTTAAATGTATTCCATCCTCATCTACATTTGGTACATGAAAAGGAGCAAATCAAGCTCTGACATTGAGCATGGGGCAGCAGTTTACTTCCTATCATTACCAGGCTACTGTTTAGTTACATATCATCATAATTTATGACTTGATAAAGTACAGAAGCTGTGTTGTTCAATATCTACCGTCTTATATAATTCAGGGTAATAGGTCTCTTGGGTCATCCAGAAAAATCATCATAAATATAGCCTATAAAATATTTGCCTAATGATTGCTGTATTTGGGCACGAGTAGGTTGAATTATTGAAATAATTGAGTCATTCCTCTTCAAATACTACATGTGAATTTTATTTTTACAAGTAGATAAGTTAGTAGGAGTCTTGGTCACCTTCTCTGAAGAAAACAGATCTGATGTTGTTTTGTTTTGTTGTTTTGTCTTTTGTTTTGCTTTGAGCTGGGCTAGTAATCACTGCCAGATCTAAACGCTTGCCAAAAGTATTCTTACTCTGGAACATGCTTATAGGAATAGTGAGGGCTCATTCTGCCCTAGAGTCATGGTCTATTTATAAATGTCTCTTCTGTTTGCTACAATATCAGCCTATGTTCATTTGACCCACACTTACTCTGTCATGATCAGGTGGTCTAGCTTAGCATAATGCTTAGCTGTAGGGTTTACAGTAACAGCAGACTCATTATCAGTTCTTGGCCTCACCATTGGACTGATATCAGAGGCTACAGGAGAAAATTCACAAGATTGTTTTACTGCTTGGTGATGGACTAAATTCACCATTTGTCCTAATTTGGTGAAAAGAGAAAAGTTTTGACACATCCTAAAATGCATTACGATTATTTGATGTCAAATTTTATGGTATGAATACTTGTCTGGATCATTTATATTGCCTTCTTTGGGTAACCTGTAACAGACCAAACCAAAGAAAAATTTGATCAGTTCTGAAAATAAAGCTATGCAGTTGCATCCTCCCCAGTCCCCTCATTTCCACCAACTAACTGTAGAAACCTCATCAGTGGAGTCCCTATCTTACTTCCCTTTGTATTCAACCTAATGACAATCATTTAAACAATGGAGCCAAACCTTCCATTTTCTTTTAGCTCTAGTTTTTATAACTTTTACAGTTGCCCATTTCAGTTTCCATTGAAACCACTTCTCTGATGATGACATGGAATGTGGTATATTTGTATGTTTTATTGTCCATTTGTGTACAGTGATTTCAGTGAATTATGTATTGTCATCAAAAGTGATACATACCGTTGGACAATATAGTTGTTGCACATTGCAGGCAAAGCCTAGAATAGAGTTACTCCTAGCTAACACCAATTTGTAGTCACTTGACCCTAGTGGTAGAAAGGCAACAAAATTTCCTCCCTGGATATGCCAATTTTCTGATCATGGGAAGTTTGTCTCTTAGTATTTTCAAGCAACTGTTTTGCTAGCCAAAGACAGGTAGTAGAGGTTTTCACTAACTTTCCTTCTGCCTAACACACTCTTACTAAATGGTAAGCCAGTCCCATGTTTCTAGCTCAATTTCCTCCAAATTCCGTTGGAAAAACTTGTTTCCATATTCTGCCCCTTTAAACAAAGACTTTGCTACTTTAAACAAAAGATTTTGATACTTTAAACAAAGGATATCTAGACAGCCATCCTGGAATCAAACCCTCATGTTTTCATCCTTTTCTTCTCTTTGTCAAAAATGTCTGTCATTGCAATTCCTGAGACTGAGAGAAACTTCTGCTTTCAGTGCCAGTTGGAGTCAACACAGAGACTGGATTGTTGAATCATATTCCCATGGATGGGAATCTTACCCCACATAAAACAGCTTTAATCATTTCAAGGATACAAGTACTTGAGAAAAGAAGACAGTGAAGTCCTGGTCTACCAGTGCTGCTCTCTAGATTCTTTCTTGATGCTTGAGAGTACATTTGGGGCTAGATTTAATATACGGGGTCTCTAATCTTCTTAAGGAGAAATTTAACTTTAGAAAAATACAGAAAACGTTAATGAAAGTGGAAATAAATATGTTTAGTTAAAAAATGAAATATGTTGGTATATAATATACTTTCTAATATACAGAAAATATCAATTTTATGGGATATATTTTATATGCTATTTACATCAGCATTTGAAAACTAGTTAGATTTCCTGCAAAACTGAAGCACAGAGAAGTTTTTTTGAAAGACCACTGGGAAGGAATCACATTCAATTCTGTATTTTGTATATGACTTTATTTGAAAATAGCACTGTTATGATAACAAAACTTCCATAAGATTGCAGATTTACCCATGGTAAAGTAAAATGAAAGCTCAATGCTCATGAGAAAAAGAAGTTTTCACTAAATAGATTTTAGATCATTTAGTTTAGAACTACAGCTTATGATACTGAGATGTGTGTGTATGTATGTACGAGTAACTCTTACACTCAGGGTCTTTTTATTAGATAAATAATCTTCATATAAAAATGTTGCAATGATACATCACTTATCTTCTTAGGTGCATTCAACAAATGAGCAACTTCTATGTTCCACATGAGACCTTTACATGCTTCAAAACATTTTATAAACCCTAGAAGGGCTGGTAACCAGAAAAAATGAAAGATATTTTGATATTAGGAAGGCCGTCGAGAGAGTGATTCAAATGTTTACTGTTTCATCTTAAAGGGAAAAGAACTGGCTGCTTCAGGACTGATAAACAGCAGTCCCTTAAATAGCAGATCATAAAGATCAGGTCATTTTCTATCTTTCTCTCAAGAGCCTTGCCTGACTACCTCAGTACAACTACAAGATCATGTTTTGAAAGAGAAGGCAATGAAGGCTGCATGCAGTTTCTACTGATTAAGATTATCGTAACATTTTTGGAGTGCTTTCTAATGCTTTAATTTTAAATCTGTATGCTTTAAAATGTATTATCCCTTAAATAGATGTCATTTATTTAAAAGGCCTCAACATCTATTTATTAAGAGATTTACTTCATTATGTACATCTCTTGCTGATTTAATTCAATATGGAGCTCTGTGATATGGTTCAAGGAATAATTGTCCTGTCACCCAAAATGAGTTTGGGTTCCATATCAGTTTACAAGGACTGTCATAATTAAGTACCACAAAGTGGGTGGGTTACACAATAGAAATTTGTTTTATTATACTTCTGAAGGCCAGAAGTCTGAGATCAAGATACCAGTAAGGTTGATTTCTTGTAAAACCTCTCTCTTTGACTTGAAAATAAACTTAATTCTCCTTGTGTCTTCACATTGTCTTCCCTATGTGTGTGTCAGTGTTTAATCTCCTCTTTCTGAGGACAGTAGTCATATTGGATTCAGGCCTACACATTGAGCTCATTTTACCTTAATTACCTCTTTAAAGGTCCTATCTCCAAATATAGGTACATTCTGAGGTACTAGCAGGGTATGGATTTGAGGAGACACCATTCAGTCCCAAAAAGGTCCCTGTGCTGTTCAGCAGCTTTTGAGTCTCTTAAGTTCTGTATTTAAAATTACATGAGCTTATGGGATTGATGTCTTCATCCATGATGAAGTAAATTATTTTATCATTAAATGTTGTACTGCTAGTGTTGTTCACAGAAACAATCAATAGGATGTGTATGTATGTGTAGACAGATATAGATGTAGTATAGCTAAAGATAGATATATAGATATTTATTTTAAGGAATTGACTCATGATTATGGACACTGGCAAATTCGAAGAGTGCATGATGGGCCAACAGACTAGAGACCTGGGAAGAACCAATGTTGCAATTCAGATCCAAAGGCTTTCTGTTGCAGAATTCCCTCTTGCTCAGAGGAGATCAGTCTTTTGTCTTATTGAGACCTGTATCTGACTAGATGAAGCTCATCCTTATTATGGAGGGCAACCTACTTTACTCCAAGTTCACTGATTTAGATGTTAATCTCATCCAAAACAACCTAACTAAAACATCTGGAATAAAGCGTGATAAAATATCTGGCGCAATTATCTAACCAAGTTGACACATAAAATCAATCATCACAAATACAGACTCAGAATAGGAGCTAATATTTATTAATCCACTACAATATAGTAAACACAATGCTAAGCAGGTAAGATAGGTGGGTTAGTTGGCTGGTTTGTTTGTTTTTATCAGTAGAGATGCCAGACTCTTGAAATCACAGTACAGACATACCACCCTTCCTATAATACCGATTTCCTACCAAGGCTTATCTGAATAAACATAACTTTTATATTAAAATAGAAGTGGCTGTATAGTAGAGTGCACTGCAGTGCACATAAGTGTTTTAGTAAGTTTTACAAAGCCATGAGACCTGTGGTTTAGTCTTGTAGCAGTGTCTCAATCTCAGCTCTTAATACAACATTACGACATTAATTCAACATTGCTCCTCAAGCTACATTTGCTCCTTTCCAGTGCTTTAGCATCTGAAAACTCTAGGGAGTTGCAGACTCAAAGAATCATTTTGTTCATGCCACTATGTCTCCATTATCTCTACCTCTGTCAGCTCTTTCATGCCATTCAAAGTTATGCATAATATGCTTCATACAGTATTTTACACTTCATTGTGCAGCTCCCTAAATGTAATGACATAGTATTTCTTTGTTTTGATTGTTTTTCAAGTAAAATACTCCTCATAGGTATTTCATATTTATAAAATCTTTTATTCCTTAGAGATCAGGGGAGGTAATAATCAAAAAGTAGAAAATAGCGAAGATAAAAGCTGGTAACTCCCATTAACTAATAATTTATTATTCAATATTGATGTAAAAAATGTAAAACTTCAAAGAAATTTTGTATTTTGAATTCATTTTAACTCTACTTTTAGAGGTCCATTTACTCTCTTTTACCTTCAGGGGGACCATAGTGGGAAAGTTGAGAGGCTTGAACAGTTTATTCTTCACAAGTATCAGTAGAGATAGTCATATATATTCTTATTTTACAAAGGAGAACACTAAGTAGTTTTGAAATTTATCCAGCTCTATGTTATTGATAATGCAGCCTAAAGTTCAACCCAAGTCAGTCAGACTTCTCAGATAATGTTTTTGTTTTGTTTTGTCGAACTATTTGTCAAACACTATTGGGAGACACAATGGGACCTTAAAGGGGAGAAAATAAACCTATGTCTTATCTTAATTTTCTTCTTATTTCAAACAGAAATTACTTGTTTCTGTTTTTGAAAGTATGTGCATGTGTGTGTGTAGCAAGAGAGGTGGAAAGAAATGATAAATAGAAAATTTCACTATGAAAGCATCTCAGGAGTTTTACTGAAATAAAAGTATGTATTGGGGATGTCAAGAAGAAGAACCAAACTATTTTCTAAACTGAAAACCAATAAAATTATAATCAGAGTGGAAAATTGAAGGAACACCTCAATGTTTCATTGTTCATAAATGGGAATATTTGAAATTTTTATTACGAGCTAGAATTGTTACTCATTTTTTATTACCTTAAGTAGTATTTTATAAATTCAAACCCTATAATTAATTCAATAACCTTGTGATACTCTTCTAAAAATTTTTTTAAATTTAATTTTATTTTATTTCAGTGTTCCAAAATGCATTGTTTATTAAAGTTCCACACCCAGTGCTCCATGCGATACGTGTGATAATCTTTTTAATGAATTGAAGCTATTTAATGTTTTGTATTCCACCACTAGTCACTAAGTCAAGTATTTAAATTACAGAAGATAAGACAAAGGTGAGGTTCAGATGATGAGAGATATCTAAGATAAGGAAGCAAAAAAATTCATCTAGTCTTATAACGTATGTATTAAGCTTTTAGTTTCCTTGTCAGAAATATGTTTTTTGTTAGCACATGAATATTAAGGAACATTGGGAAATCAATAATAATGATTTTTAAAATCCATCTGTTGCAGAAATCTTGCATGAGACTTAAAGTTTTGAGCAAAATGATTCTGTCAGGACTTTGGCACAATTATTATAAATATCTCAAAGTTGTTAGTTTAACTGAACAGTAAATTGTATGGCAATTTACTATTTAAATTATATGGCATCTTATATTTGCCAAGATTGAGTGATAACTTTTAGTTTCCAATTAAAATGTATTTTTTATGATATAAGAAAATACTTGCCAAACTACCTATCCATAATTCAAAGAATTGGCAAAGCAGCACTGTGATTTAGGATGTTTACATGGTTCTCTGTCCATTCACAAATTCATGAAGTTCCTTAAGTCATAGCACATTCTAAGGGCTTACTTGCTGAGTGATTATAGGGAGATGTGTCTACAGATGTATCATAGAGCAAAATAGCTCTAAGGAATTATTCAGGGTTAAATCATTCTGTATTGACATATTTTATGAAGACTACAAGTACACTTGTGTCATGTTTTAGAGCAAAGGTTATCGAGTGTTTGGCTTATGTTCAGTTGTCAATAACATTAGAATCCTCAACCTCACTTAAGCTTTCAACTCTCCTAGTGCTTCAGTGTCACCACAGATTTTGATTACAGATAACTCCCTGCTGCTTCAGTCTCCTGCAGTGGGAGGTGTAGAGGAGCCTTCTAAGAGAGTTTGCCGTCTCTAGGACTACTTAATCACTTTGAACTACATCTTCTCCAATTAAAGCATCTATATTTTAATTGATTTATTTCTTCTAAGAGCTATCTTGGAAGTGCAACCATCCTTACTATCCAGGTTCCCTTCAACTATTATCAGAAGTCTCTCTTTTATTGTCTGTCATTATATGAACATTATCACTGGCCTTCCTTCCCATCCAACTTTATTCCCTCACCCCCAAATCCTCTTATGGTTCTCTTTGGACCTATAATTTTTCAATGTGTCTATTTCTTTCCTTTTTTTTTTTAAGATTTTATTTATTTATTTTTTGTTAGAGAGAGATTGAGAGAGAGAGAGCACAAGCAAGGGGAGCAGCAAGCAGAGGGAGAAGCAGATGGGAGCCTGATGCAGGGCTTCATCCCACCACCCTGGGATCATGACCTGAGCCTAAGGCAGTCGCTTAACCAACTGAGCCACCCAGGCATCCCTTTTGAACTATTTCTATTAATATTCTCTCCATCCATATGCTATAGTTTAAGTATTGCTCTGCTCTCAAGATACTGCTCCCCTGAAATTACTCCTCCCCTGTATTTATCTCAAGGTGTATTTGGGTTGGTTTGTTTTTCACTCACAGCACAATTACTCCAATGCATAATTTGGTGGTAATGAAAAATCTTTATTCTTCATTACTGCTTTATAGTAATTTTTATTCCATACCTTAAAAATCCCGGCTCCTCTAAAAAAGAGTATATTAAAAATTTTCCTCTTATTACCCCTCCTTGTCACTGTCATTTGCACAAGTGTCATGCTGATGACTCCCTCCCTGCATGAGTTCTCTAGAGAAACAGAACCAATAGAGATTTATTATAAGGAACTGGCTCATGTGTTTATTTAAAAAGACTGAGAAGTCTCAAGATCTTCAGTAGAAACCTGGAGACCCCCAGTCTGATGGTGTAGTTCTACTTTGAGTCCAAAGACAGGAAAATACCAATGTTCTGTCTCAAGTACTTAGGCCAGAGGTGTTCTCTCTTAGCTTTTGTGTTCTGTTCAGGTCTTCCATTGAGTAGATGAATCCCACCCACAAAAGGGAGGGCATTCTTTATTACCCAGTCTACCAATTCAAATATTAATCTTTGATAAATATTCTCACTGACATTGAGAATAATATTTGACCAAGTGTCTGGGTGACTCATGCCCCAGTGAAGTTGCTATGTAAAATTAACTATCACAGGGACGCCTGGGTGGCTCAGTTGGTTAAGCGACTGCCTTCGGCTCAGGTCATGATCCCGGAATCCCGGGATCGAGTCCCGCATCAGGCTCCCAGCTCCATGAGGAGTCTGCTTCTCCCTCTGACCTTCTCCCTATCATTCTCTCTCTCACTCTCTATCAAATAAATAAATAAAATCTTTAAAAAAAAATAACTATCACATTCACCTAATCAAACGTTATAGCTCTAGCTCAGTCTTTTTCTAGCATTTTCTTGTCATCATTCTAGGTGATTATTCTTTCCATCCATTGCACTTTAACACTCCCTGGCCATGTTGATACCTTAATCCTGAGAATTAGATTTCTGTATTCAGATCTTAAGCAGTAGGCAGTGCTGCTCAGACTTTGATGTGTATAATAATTACCTGGGGAGCTGTTTAAAATGCAGCCCAATTTATTGGTCTGGAGGGGAGTCTTAGAGTCTGGGTTTCTAACAAGATCCCAGATGGCACCTGTGCTGCTCCCATGGACCACAGTTGGAGTAGCAGGATATTGTATATACTAGTAGCTGACTTGATTAAAACAACAACAGCAACAACAACAAAAACCCCTCCAGTACTTCAAAAGAAGTTATTTCTTTGTCATTTAACAGTTTAGAGGTAGACAATCTAGTTTGGAGGGATAGCACTGCCCATTAGGTCATTCAGAGATGCAGGTTTCTCGATGGTATCATTAGCCATTATTTTTTTTTTTAAGATTTTATCCACCTATTTTGACAGAGATCACAAGTAGGCAGAGAGTCAGGAGGCAGAGAGAGGGGGGAAGCAGGCCTCCTGCTGAGCAGAGAGCTCAATGCGGGGCTCGATCCCAGGACCCTGAGACCATGACCTGAGCCAAAGGCAGAGGCTTTAACCCACTGAGCCACCGAGGCGTCCCCTCATTAGCCATTCTTGATAGGTGTCCTGATCCTCAAGATGGCAGCTGGATCTTACATGTCCACCTTGTAGACTTGGGAATTTAATTTTTGAGGTGGGCAGAATACAGAGTCCAGCAAAGTGGCTTTCTCTTATAGAGATGATCTAGATGTAACATCCATCAATTCTGTAGCCACAGGTAGCCTTAGAGAGAGCACAGACATATAATGTGTAGCTTGGCATTCATGTGCCTTGGTGGCATGAATCGGTTGCTACAAGAAAGGAGATAATGATTTGGGGGATCTCTGGGTAGTCTCCACCACTTCATTGTTATGGTTAACTTTATGTGTCACCATGACTGAGCTACTGATGCTCAGATAGCTAGAAACACATTATTTTGGGGTATGTCTGAAAAAATATTTCTGGAAGAGATCAGCATTGGGTTTAGCAGACCAAGTAAAGAAGATCTGCTCTCACCAATGTGGGCAGGCATCATCCAATCCATTGACGGCTCTAAAAGAACAAAAGGTGAGGGAAGGGCAAATTCTCTCTTTCTTCTTGAACTGAGAAACTCCTCTTCTTCTGCTTTAGAACTTTGGAGGTCCTTGTTCTTAAACCTTTGGACTCTGGATTTATACCATTGGTTCCCCTGATTCTCAGACCTTCAGACTTGGACTGAATTATACCACTAGCTTTCCTGGCTCTCCAGTTTGTAGATGGCAGAAGGTGGGACTTCTTGGCCTCCATAATGTGTGAGCCAATTCCTATAATAAATCTTCTCCTATCTCTATCTCTTCATCTGTCTTTTTTTTTTTTTTAAGATTTTATTTATTTATTTAACAGAGACACAAAGCGAGAGGGAACACAAGCAGGGGGATTGGGAGAGGGAGAAGCAGGCTTCCCTCCGAACAGGGAGCCTGACATGGAGTTCGATCCCAGGACCCTGGGATCATGACCTGAGCCAAAGGCAGACACTTAAGGACTGAGCCCCCTAGGCACCCCTCTTTATCTATGTCTAGATCTGTATCTGGCTGTCTCCTGTTGGTTCTGTTTCTCTCAAGAACCCTGACTAATATAATTACCAATAACAACACTGCCTTTGACATCTTGAATTCAACCAGTTTAGCACCTCCCATTTTTCTAGCTAACTTACCATGTTTCCAGTAATTCTCAGACACCCATCCTTGGCCTCCACCACTTTTTCATTATCAATACCAGCCCCCTCTAAGAGTTCCTAAATTTCCTCCCTTATCCATCATGTATTCTAAAAGTCAGCATTATAATTGCTTTCTGTAAATGCTCTTAGTGACTTTTTCTTTTCTCCTGCTGTCAGTAATCTGAAAAAAAAAAAAAAAATGCAAACCAGGTCATTCAGGGCACAGTTGAAATGTTAGCTCATCAGAGAAGTTTTACTTGTTGGGCCAGTGTGAAATAATCCTCCCTGCCGTGCATGGCCAGTTCCCTAATCCTGGCTTTAATTTTTTCATAATATTTAAAACTACGCACTATGTTATATATCTGTGCATTTGTTCGTTTTCTGCCTTTTTCATTAGAATTGTAGGTGGATGGGATTTTATTCTGTCCATGGGTACTTCTCCATTATAAAAAATTACCTAGCCGGAATAATGCTTAATAAATATTTTTGAATGAATTAATAACATTGGGTAGGAAGGGAGGAAGGTGATTTTATTTTTTTTAAAGATTTTATTTATTTATTTGACAGACAGAGATCACAAGTAGGCAGAGAGGCAGGCAGAGAGAGAGGAGGAAGCAGGCCCCTGCTGAGCAGATACCCCAATGCGGGGCTAGATCCCAGGACCCTGAGATCATGACCTGCGCCGAAGGCAGAGGCTTTAACCTGCTGAGCCATCCAGGCGCCCCAGGAAGAAGGTGATTTTATTCAGTCAATTCAATTGCATGTTGATGTATAATGTATATATACATTTACATATATATGTGTCTATGTCTGTGTATGTCCATTAATACCCACAATCAAAGAAAAATAGGGCTAAGGAGAACCTTGAAAATTAAACTAGTTAAAAAACAAAAGAAAAGTTGGGTGAGTTTCTCGTTGATATCTTTAAATAATACTTCAACCATGAATGAAAGGTATACTGTTGTTAGACCCTATTTCTTTTTGTGATAGAAATAGTATAATAGAGATATGAATGTTCTCTTGACTGAAATTCTTCAACCAAAATGACATTTAATACTAACCAAAATAAGGAATCAAATGATTAAAACATAAAGTATTTGGTTACCTTGGGGTACAATATCAAAAGCAACTCCCAGGAGGTAGGAGTTGAAAAGCAAGGGACCCGACCAACCACATGTGCCTCAGGACCAGGGAGGCTTGAGGTTTTACCTCAGTTACCATCAGCTGCCTAATCTTAGTTCATTCGTCTTAGGAGAGCAAGGATTTTGTGAACAAATGAGTCTGCTGCTACAAAAAGATGGGGTTAATAAGTATTGGAGAACTGTGGCTGGTCTCCATTACAGACCTGTCCCCTCTGATGCTTCACTCAAATACCCTAAAAGACTTCAATTCAATATGAAAACCTCATATTGTAATAAGTATTGAAGTTTCAAGGGATCCTCTGCTGAGATATACCTTTATTCTCTTAGCTATGGCCGCAAAAGTCAACCTACCGATTTATAAGAAGGGAACCCCAAGGTATATTTCAACTTCTTCTCCCACCAACCTAATCAATATGACTTTTGCTGTTCCCTAAGACATGGTCAATCCTTTTGAGCCTCCATGCCTTTGCCTGGATTGTTCCCTTTGTGTTGGCTTTCTTCTTTCACTCAACTTCATATTTACTATTTTTTAAATGTCATCTTTTTACACAGAATCCCCAAGTAAAATGATTTGCTTTGTTGTGCTTAGCACTTCTAAATAGACATTGTTTTGGTGTTTTCCATATCATTTTGTCATTATTTGATTACCATATCTAATTTTCTACCTAGAGCATGAATTTTTTGAGGTAGAAATATTATCTTACACTTTGTTTTTGGTAGCAGAGCTCATTATCAAATTCCTTCAGTGGGAGAGCTTTTTTTTCATTTTATAATGAAAAATTAAAGAATTAAAAGTGAAAGTCTATTGATTTAAGGCCTAATACCTGTTTGAGATAGAACCTTGATTGGAACTAATTTATAGTGAAAAATTCTCACTTTGTTTCCAGCATGTCCAATTTATCCTCATTAGGAGATCAAGAGGCTTCTAGGAGCAGGAGGGCATCAAGAACCAAAAAGAGTGGGGAGAGGGCACAAGAGCATGTACTTTATTATACTGCCATGGGATTGTTTTCAGAAATTTGGTTATTCCTGCCAAAAGGATTATTATTCCAGGAAGATTTTATAATCAAGGAATTACCCTATAATAGTGATATTTTATTTAAAATAAAGCTTAATAAATTTATTGATTAAACTTTTAAAAGTGTGGAAACACATAAAAGCAGAAAAACTAATAAAAATTTCCATAGTTCTACCTCTTAGTCACTGATGTGGGCATTGTTTTTTTTTTTTTTTAACTTTTAGTATTGCCGAGTTCATATTTAATGTATGAGAATTCCCACTGATATAACATTGTGAGCTAACTTTTGATTTAATTTTGCCAATTTGTTAAGGTGAATATTGCATAACTTTTAATTGATAGTTATAGAATTTGAATTTTCAATGTATTTTTGTTTAATTAGATCATTATGCATACATTGTTCCAAATTATCCTGGTTTTTCAAACTTTTGAATAAGTTACTACAAAATCTTCTGGTAATAAAACTTTAATTATAAATCATCTGAAATTAGAGTATACAAAACAAAAAGACAATTGCTTAGAGTCTAGAAATTAATCTAAAATTGAGCTTCACGGAATAAAAGTGAAACCTAAGAAATACATATTTTAGTATGTTTGTAAAGCAAAGAAATTAGACACTTCGCAAGGCAATTATGCATTTCAGTAATGGAAAAAAAAATCTTTAACAGATGCCTGGTGTGTTTTATCTCCCACCTTTCTACACTATTCTAAATGCTCAGTCAGAACCTCCCAGACAGTGTATTGATTATAGTGACTCCCAAATCCCACTGAGAGCCAGAGAACACTTTCTGATTAAACAAGTGAAAATGAAAAGATTCATGATTTCTTATGGTGCCATAAAGGTGAGTATAAAGCAAGAATGTTCTACAACTTAAAAATCTTAGCCATAGTTTGCTAGAGAGTCCCCTATATTTTCACTACAGAACAAGGAGTCTGGGATTTGTATAACTTGTTTAGAAAGGAAGCACTGTCTCCTAATCCCTAATATAATGAATTCTAATTCATTAGAGGGGATCCTTGCAGATCCCCAGAGAATTAAGAACAAATATCATACCTTAAAATAGAACTTTGGGGGCACCTGGGTGGCTCAGTGGATTGGGCGTCTGCCTTCCGCTCGGGTCGTGATCTTGGTGTCCTGGGATCGAGCCCCGTGTCAGGCTCTCTGCTCAGTGGGGAGCCTGCCTCTCTGCCTACTTGTGATCTCTCTCTCTGTGTCAAATACATACATACATACATACATACATACATACATACATAAAATCTTCAGAAAAAACATTTAACTTTGGATAGTTCCTAAGCAAGAAAGTAACTTCAGAGTCCCAGTTCAAAAACCACGCTAGTATTACTATGTTCAAGTGAAACAGCAAAGCTTTGCAAACCATAAAATTTAAGTTTTTCCATGTGTTGATATAAGGGCTCATGCCAAAGGTAGAATAAATCTCAATTTAATCTTCTGACTTTCTAGTTAATATGGGCTATGTGAATAGTAAATTTATTTCACACATAAAAATAAATATACAAATAATTGGTTATACTGGTAGTGCAGTGCAGTATAATATTTTTTATGATAGTAATTTTTATGTACCACAATTTTTCTTTTCCCAAGCGAAAAGAATCCAGGACCAGAAATTATGTGCCCATTGATGAAAAGGTCAAATGTGAAAGTACCTATTAAATTTTTACAAATAAACATCAACAGAATGACTAATTAGAATATGTAACCCATGTAGGCCCTTCTTGGAAATCTGGATCATCTGAATTCAGGATATTGCTTTTGATGCTGATGTTATGTGCAGTCCTCATATCATTTGATAATTTAACCATTTTCCTGGTACCGATTATATTCTCTGGAAATTATGTATAAAAGAACTAAAGATCTATGTCACTGGGGGAAGAGGAGATAGATATTTCTTGAATGGAGTGCAGTCTAGGGACTGAGACATATTTGAAGAAATTCCAGGGCAATATACCATAAAAATTGTGATCTTCCTAGCATAAAATAGTGTTGAAAAGGGGGAAGGGCATGAGGCATGGCAGGTGAGGAAAAGGGAGAGAGAAAATGAGAGTCTTTTCCATCTTGCTCTGCCTGTCACCCTGTGGCAAGTTAAGTATTAGGCCAAGCAAAGGGATGTAATTGAAAAGCACCGGGCCAGCAAATGTGAACGTTCTGCACATTAAATGTTGAGAGACCATGCAAAATGGATTGAGGAGAACGTCAACAAGCAGTGTCATGGAAAGATTTGGCAGTTTCTCACTCTCCTTACAGCACTTCCTTGTTGTGTTCATTTTTCACGGAGGGACAAACTATTTCCTTGATAAGGTTGTCTGTTGTGTTGTAACCTTTGTGTAATGTTAGAATGCAAAAGCTGTAAGGCTAACTTACGTTCTTTACTCATCTGTTGGAAATTTTTTCTTTAGATTAAGATGATGGTATTTCCCCCCTGAACAACCTATATTACTTTACAAATCATTTTTTTCTCATACAATCCCTATGAAACAATATAAGCATATGGAATTTTTTTCATAATCTTTTCTGTTGCTCATTTCCAACTGAAAGAATATATTTTTAATTTTCAAAGGCAGGACAGTAACAAAACATGACTTTCCTACAAGGAAGCCATGAATTTCACTGGAATATAAAGGACAAAAGCAGACATTAAAGTAAAATTATATAAAATTAAACATGGTGAAATAAACAGAGCATGACTGTAATATTCATGTTTCCTCAAAATTGCTGTGCCTATAAGAAATCTATTCATCTGCTAAAGATGACTTATTTTGCCTATGGTTGGCAAGAAGTCTTTCACAAATCATAGTTACAAAATTAAAAAAATATATATTTGCGGGACGCCTGGGTGGTTCAGTGGGTTAAAAAGTATATATATTTGCGATATAGTGAAGACCTCCCAGAGTTACTTCATTTGAAAAGTTTTCAGATTCTTGTATTGCTGATTAGGAGGAGAATCTACTGTTTTATGTTTTCCTCCTTTTCTCTCTGGTAAAATCTCCTTTATGAATAATTATACATTTCCCTTGCTGTATATTTTTCTGTGTTTCAGTGTGTCACAGACTTATTTTTTATTTCATAGGCAATGATTATGAAACAATGAAAACCTGATTTTGGAAAATATGCAGATATAATAATCCAAATCAATTTAATATTCATGAATGCTTTATATATGTGTGAATGCATATATGTATGTCTGCATATATGTACATATAGGTTTTATATATAACTATATATATTTTAATTTCTTATATACATTTATATTTAATTTGTGTATTTTAATTTTTTATATTACATTTTACTTTATATAATATATATTTTTCTTTTGTTGATCCAAACATTTTGTAGCTGTTTTCAGAATAATGAAAAATAAATTATTTTCATTATTTTTTAGTTAGAGCAAAGTTTTTAATTTTTATTATTTAAAAAAATTTTTATTAACATATAATGTATTATTTGCCCCAGGGGTACAGATCTGTGAATCATCAGGCTTACACATTTCACAGCACTCACCATAACACATACCTGCCCCAATGTCCATAACCCAGCCACCCTATCCCTACCCCCTCACCTCCCAGCAACCCTCAGTTTGTTTCATGAGATTAAGAGTCTCTTATGGTTTGTCTCCCTCCCGATCCTATCTTGTTTCATTTTTTTCCCTCCTTACCCCCCACGACCCCTAGCCCTGCCTTTCAAATTCCTCATATCAGAGAGATCAGATGATAATTGTTGATCTCTGATTGACTTATTTCTCTCAGCATAATACCCTCTAGTTCCATCCACATGATTGCAAATGGCAAGATTTCTTTTTTTTTTTAAGATTTTATTTATTTGACAGAGAGAGATCACAAGTAGGCAGAGAGGCAGGCAGAGAGAGATGGGGAAGGAGGCTCCCCGCTGAGCAGAGAGCCTGATGCGAGGCTCGATCCCAGGACCCTGAGATCATGACTTGAGCCAAAGGCAGAGGCTTAACCCACTGAGTCACCCAGGCGCCCCAGATTTCATTTTTTGATGGCTGCATAGTATTCCATTATATATATATATATATATATATATATATGTATATATATATATATATATATATATAACTTCTTCTTTATCCATTCATCTGTTGATGGACATCTAGGTTCTTTCTGTAGTTTGGCTATTGTGGACATTGCTGCTATAAATATTCAGGTGCACGTGCCCCTTCAGATCACTACATTTGTATCATTAGTGTAAATACCCAGTAGTGCAATTGCTGGGTCGTTGAGTAGCTTTATTTTCAACCTTTGGAGGAACTTCCATGCTGTTTTCCATAGTGACAGCACCAGCTTGCATTCCCACCAACAGTGTAGGAAGGTTCCCCTTTCTCTGCATCCTTGCCAACATCTGTCATTTCCTGACTTGTTAATTTTAGCCATTCTGACTAGTATGAGGTGGTATCTCACTGTGGTTTTGATTTGTATTTCCCTGATGCTGAGTGATGCTGAGCACTTTTCATGTGTCTGCTGGCCATTTGGATGTCTTCTAAGAGCAAATTTTTTTAAAGATCAAGCTTGTTTCCCAAGATGAACTTCAAGTGGCTTTTCATTGTTAAAAGAAATAAAAATTACATTTAAGTTATGCCATAGTATCCTTAATAGTAGTCTAAGAAATGTACTGTAGGTGGGTGTAAATTGTCTAAAATAATATTTGGTCTTGGTTCTGCATTATATTACTTTGCGACTTGAGACATTTCACCTCTGCTCTCAGTTTCCTCCTCTGTAAAGACAACAGAAGGCTTAATTAATTCGATCTATGCACCCACTTTCTACGATTCTAGGTGTTCCCTAAAAAAAAGTCATAGGCCACGTATCATAATTGCATCTTGGTTTTTTTACATCCTAAAATGACTGTCTTTACTTTTCATGTTGTCCACAGATGTTTAAAATTAACTGTCACATCTGTTTGTGTCCAGTGTAGTATATCATTTGCCTGTGTAGGTGCCTAACAACATCCTGGGGTCATAATCGAATTTTAGTGAATACAGTGGTAATGTTGTCATAAATTACACTATGCTCCTTCCTTTTTCTAGATAACTTTGCATTGTAGGTGTCAAATTGCAGTTTTAAATTAATATTTCTCTTTTGCTCAAGTACCTCACTTTGGTTAAACTGTATATTTTAGTAATCATATCGACCTTCTAATCATCTATGAAATACTCACCAGATAGATCCTGGTCTCTTTGAGAATATGTATGACCTGTAGAAAATCATTGGTCTACCTTATCATGAAAAAGCAGCACTATTAATATGAAACCCTGACACAGGACACTGGGCTTAAAATGCAGGAATATTTTAAACACCACTCCCTTTCATCATTCTACTACTTGTTAGGAATATGGGTGCCTGGCTGGCTCACTTGTTAAGCTTCTGCCTTCAGCTGTGGTCATGATTCCAGAGTCCTGGCATGGAGCCCCCCATCGGGCTCTCTGCTCAGAGGGAGGTCTGCTTCTCCCTCTCTCACTCCCCCTGCTTGTATTCCCTCTCCCACTGTATCTCTCTCTGCCAAATAAATAAATTAAAAATCTTTAAAAAAAAATGCAGAGTTAGAGGGGATTTAGTACAAATGTAGCTGCCCCATAAAATCCCCTTATTTTAATAATTTAAATAACTTAGATTTTTAAACTTATTTCTAAGCTGGTGTACTTCTGTAATAATTCAGTTCTGTAGGGGCACATACGTGGCTCAGCCAAGCATCTCTCTTCAGTTCACATGATCCTGGGGTCCTTAGTTTGAGCCCTGTGTCTGTCTCCCTGCTCAGTGGGAGTCTGCTTTCTCCCTTTCCCTCTGGTGCTCCCCCTGCTTGTACTCTCTTTCTTTCACTGTCGAATAAATAAAAAATCTTGAAAAAAAATTCAACTCTATAGCATTACTGTTTGTTCTCATTGCTAAATGGAAATTGGTACAGCTAACCACTGTTCCCCATCACACTTTTTTTCCATTTTATTTTATTTTATTTCTTTTCAGTGTTCCAAAATTCATCATTTAGGCACCACACTCAGTGCTCCCATCACACCTTTGCACATTGGAACAAACTATGACCACTGAAACCAATGGTAAAACTACATAAAGGGCAAAACTTAGATACTCATTTCCCACATATGAATGTTAAATATACCAGAACCAGGGAGTTCAGTTTGATAATATATCCCATCCTTATTTTTAGAATGGGCAAATCATTTTATTTAAAAAACGTGGGTACAGAGCACCTGGGTGGCTCAGTGGGTTAAGCCTCTGCCTTCAGCTCAGGTCATGATCTCTGGGTCCTGGGATCAAGGCCACTTTGGGCTTTCTGCTCAGTGGGGAGCCTGCTCCCCCCTCTCTCTCTCTCTGCCTGCCTCTCTGCCTACTTGTGACCTCAGTCAAATAAATAAATAATCTTAAAACAAATAAAAAACACTGGTACAATAAAAAATAAACTAGACTGTGAATATCCCATAATTATGATAGACCTATGTTTAAGCTTTTCACTCTGTAATATCATCTGTTGGTGAGACATTTGCTTTTATGACTGGGAAATAAAAGTTGTATCATGTGGAAATGATATTAAAAATTCATAATGTTCACTAAACATGACTATTAATGAAAACCTTCTGATTCTATGAGAAACTATCAGAAGAACACTTAATGTAGTTTTCAACATTCTGTACATGTCTATTTAATCTAGTTATATGCTGTGTCTCACAGGACACATAGGTTTTCTAGGATGGTGGTCTTTAAAATGATGCATGCATGACTCAGAGACAGAGCAAAGATGTTCCATGAAGTACAGGAAGAAAATATTACAACTTTTCTTTTATTAGTGTTTATTTAAAATTTCTGCTTTGGAAATCTTTTTGTATTTTATATTCTTATAAGAGCACTACATTTTATTATTTATAAATAATTAAGCAGAGTAGCCAAAACAAAATCTTTTTAGTAATGGGGTGCACAGTCAACCAATTTAGAGACTGCTGTTGTAGCGAATGGGAGATTAATGACATCCCATTTATAAAGGCTAGCAAGTGAGAAAAAGGCTGTCAATGAGAAGTTCATTGATCTGTTTTCCCATGTCTGCAATAAAGCACATTTACCTGAAATGTCATACTCTAGAAAGAGTGCCAATGCTAAACACACATAAATGCCTACCTTGTACTAAGTAGCTGTATTGATTTGAGAGGCTACATCAAAGCAATTGCCTATGTGTAATTATTGTCTTTCTTCCAAAATGTCTAACCTAGCACAATACAAAGTTTAAATACTTGGTGTGTGTGCTTTTTATTAAATATGTTCAATATTGTTGAACCTTTCTTTCTGTGTTTGATCTATAAACAAATGAATAGAAAATGAGCTTAATAAATCATTGATGGCAGGTTCAAGAGAGTCCTGCTGTTTCTTTGGCTGAATGCTAAGTGAATATGGTTTAAAATATAAAGAAGTAGAAAAAGAAGGTGAAGAAGAAAGTGAGGAAGGAACATTAAAGCCATGAATTGTTTGTAACCTTTGTAGTTCTTTAATAAATGTTAATGAAAGGCCATTGCTGTTTGTCACAGTGAGATCAGTATAATCAGCTAAATTGCATCCGGTTTATATTTTTCCTTCAGGTGTTTACTTACATAGTGTATGATTCACTTTCCAAATACAGAGTTGTGAGAGAACTCTGTTTTGTATCCCTTTGGAGGGTGATTTATTGTTTTTTACTCCTCTGTGTTAACATCTCTACTGTAATTCTATCAGACCTGCTAATTCATATGTTTTTCTAAGCCATTACTAAAATGTATATTTTATACTTTCAAAGTAGCGTACATATCAAAGCCATAGTTGAAAAGAATTGCTTCCAAGTCTCATTTCTTTGTTATTTCAAAACTGCATTATATTTAAAAAAAAAAAAAAAAACTGCTTCCCAATTGCAGTTTGCAGTTCCCAATTGCACCTTGAAAATTTTAGTTACATAGCTTTTACTTGACTTCACTCTTCATCAATTTCCTTTTTGTGCCATTAGTCATTCTTCATTGTTTTGAAATAAAGATTCTGTTTCTATATAGTATTTTGAGTTCTGATTCTCCTGTTTGAAGAAACAGATTATTTCGTGTTACTTTAACAATTAGCAAAGAAGATCAAGTTTTCTCTAACCAGATCTTTAATTATAGATTTGACACTCAGAATGAATCAATTTTTATTAATGTTCAAAATATATAGACAAAATAAATAATCTGTGATCGTGTGGTATGGTTGTGGGAGCAGACAGTAAGGGAGTGCTTACGGAATTCCATATTTCACTTGAGCTTTAAGGTAGTAAATTTTCAGCAAATGGGACTGAGGGTAGAATAGTATTTCAGAGTGAGGAAAGAGAATAGAGTGAAACAGTATGAGGCTGATATTTAGAAGATATCACTTAATCTTGTAATCTAGAATATATGCAAAGAGATGAACTTAGAATCATTTTTGACTTTGCTATTTGACACATTAACATTAGTACTGGCCAGTAATAAGAAAGTCAAATACCAAGTTAAGTAGAAACAAAGTCAAACATAGACATTTTAAGGCACCTGTGTGGCTCAGTGGTTTAAGCCTCTGCCTTAGGCTCAGGTCATGATCCTAGGGTCCTGGGATGGAGCCCCGCATCGGGCTCTCTGCTTAGAGGGGAGCCTGCTTCTCCAAGCCTGCTTCTCTGTCTCTCTCTGCCTGCCTCTCTGCCTGCTTGTCAAATAAATAAATAAAATCTTAAAAAAAAACAACCAACATAGTCATTTTAAGATAAATGATTATTGTTGAAAATTTTGAACTTCTTTATAGATAATGTGGCTGAATAAACTATATATACAAATACAGATATTCATTAAATTTATGTGTGATTGGATCATTGTAAACTTCTGCTTAGTAACAAGTGAGGGGAAGCTGTGCCTCTACAACTATAAACATGAAGAATGTACCCTGCAGATGTATCTAGTGGAATATCTGCCTAATTGGCATTGAGTCTAGTTGAAGGCAACAATAAGAAGTTTCCCTTGAAAATTCCGAACAACTAGCCTGTACTTACACTTCTTTCGGAAAAGGATCCTATGAGCTATGTTGTCTGAAAACCTTAAGCAAAAATTGTAAAGAGGTCCAACATCAATATTTTTTTGTAGGCAGCAGGTAGAAGCAAATTAGCACTTTAAACCTAGTCCTAAAGAAAAAAAAATGCCACAGATAAAATTCAAGAAGCATGAAATCACAAGGATCACTAAATATGTGAAAGGACAAGCCACCATGACTAAGAGGAACAGTACCAAAAGCTTTCAGAATCCATCCCACCAAAACTGTGGGTATAGGACAAATCACACGTATGTACAGAATGTAAAATAAGTAAATTTAATGTGATTAAAATAATAAAAAATAATTTAAGAACCAGAGAATACCAATATGTTCAATTAGATTTGAATAGGAACTACACAGGGCTTCTACAATTTTAAAATACATAATTCAGGTTTAATGGGAAGATTAAACAATAATTAAACATAGGCACAAAGAAAGCCATTGAATTTTAATGTATCTTTTTATGAAAATTATCCAAACTAGAGAGACTAAGAGATATAAATTAGGAAAGATGAAAAGACATGAAAAATAGCATAATGATATTCTATAAAGATTTACTTAGATTCTGTGACATTCAAGAATTATGTAATATGATTATATAAATTGATAATATAAGTGAGTTTAGCAGACTAGATATAAGACCCATATACAAGTCAACTGCATTTCAGTAAGGCATGTATAGTTAGAAGATGCAATTAAAAATCTTGCTATAAATATAATAAAAATAGAAAAATATCCACTATAGGATGTAAAAGATACAAATAATTGAAAATTATATTGGCATACAATAAAGAAGACCTAGATAAATAAAGAAACATTCAAGGATATCATGCCAAAAGATGAGATGCATTGCTTCTTGGCCTTTTGGCTAAGATCAAGTGTAGTAAAAGATGAGATGCATAAGATCATGACTTGTAATTATCATGAATTTCAAATTATTTAGATTCATTTAAAAAAATATTTGTTCAACTGAGAAAAAAGTGTAAATGAATGGATCACATATCATTCTCTGTATATTTTTAGATTACTTTATAGATTTTAAATCTATTCCATTAATTTTTTTGTGCATTTGTCTGTATTTGTGACTATCAGTGTATCTAAGTTACTATAGGTTTGTAAGTCTTGATATTTGGTAGGCCTGTCTACTCACTTGGCTCTCTGTTAATGATGCTTCAAGAATTCTTTTTTTTTTTTTTTAAGATTTCATTTATTCATTTGACAGAGATCACAAGTAGACAGGCAGGCAGAGAGAGAGAGGGGGAATCAGGCTCCCTGCTGAGTAGAGAGCCCGATGTGGGGCTCGATCCCAGGACCCTGAGATCATGACCTGAGCCAAAGTCAGAGGCTGAACCCACTGAACCACCCAGGCACCCCTGCTTCAGGAATTCTTATCCCTTTATATGTCTATATATACACTTTTGAGTCTACTCATCAGGTTTTTTGGAAAAACTTTCTTTAGTTTTTATTATTTTTAAGTAAGCTAAATAGATATTTGAAATTTCCTGACAGTTGCATATCACAATCTTATGCATCTCATCTTTTGACATTGTGTCCATGAGAGTCAGTGAATAATACCTCAGATACCTAGGTTCATATTAAAAACTCTTTTGTCATAGTGAAAACCAGGATGATCTCACATTGAATGAAAAAAATACCTGAAAAATGACAACACTGAGATAATGGAAACGTTACCTTTATCTGACGAAGGCCTTAAAGCAACCATGAGAAAAGAAAAATGCTTCAAAGAACAATTGCAAATGAAACAATTGATGGGGGAAAGAAGTCTCAGCAAAGAAATAGAAGATATAAAGAAGAACCAAATGGAACTGAAAATAAAATAACTGAAATTTTAAAAACAATCATTGGATGAGTTGAACAGCAGAATGGAAGAGACAGAGTAAAAAATTAGTGAATTATGAGGCAGAACACCAGAAAACACAGAATCTAATTTACCAAGAAAATAGACTGAAAATATAAATGAGCCAAGGCCCAGAGAACCATGGCACTATGACCAAAGATCTAATGTTTATGTCATCTGAGTCATTCAAGGAAAGGGGAAAGGGGCTTGGTTAAAGACATATTCAATAATAGTTGGAAACTCCCCATATTTGGCAAAAGATAGCAATACAAAAATTCAGTAAGTTTAGAAAATAGAAATAAATGGTATAAACTTATTCTATTTAAAATTAGATTAATATGCAGTTCTAACAGATAACATATAGAGATTCCTTGTATTGTTCACCCAGTTTTCCCCAATGGGAAATATCTTAAAAACTGGTAGTTCATTACTGCCACCAGGATAATCACGTTGTTGTAGTCAAAATATAAAACATTTCAGACAACACATATCCCCTTAATATCCCCTTTAATAGCAACATCTAACCCGAATCCCTGGCAATGATTAATGTGCTCTCAAACTCTATATTTCTTTTTTCCATTTCAAGAATGTTATATAAATAAAATCAAGTAATTATAATTTTTTAGGATTGCCTTTTACCATTCAGCTTATTTCTCTAGAGATTCATCTAGACTAGTGTGTGAAAAAATACAGTATCTCATTATATTATGGAGTAGTATTCCGTGAATGAACCAAAGTGTAACTCCTCACACATGGAAGGATATCTGATTGTTTCCCATTTTAATCTGTGATGAGTGAAATTACTATAAACATTTATGTACATGTCTTTATTATGCATAAGTTTTATTTTCTTTTCTTGAGTTTAGATTCAATTAGCCAACATGTAGTACATCACTAGTTTTGATAAGGTGTTCAATGATTCATTAGTTGTGTATAACACCCAGTGCTAATCACATCATGTGCCTTCCTTAATGCCCATCACCCAGTTACCTTATCCCCCAACCCACTCCCTTCCTGCAACCCTTTGTGCCTAAGTTTTTATTTCTCTGATAAATGAAGTATCTTGTTTGTATAGTTGTTGAATGTTTAATTTTTTTTTTAAAGATTTTATTTATTTATTTGACAGACAGAGATCACAAGTAGGCAGAGAAGCAGGCAGAGAGAGAGGGAGGAAGCAGGCTCCCTGCTGAGCAGAGAGCCTGATGTGGGGCTCCATCCCAGGATCCTGGTATCATGATCTGAGCTGAAGGCAGAGGCTTAACCCACTGAGCCACCCAGGTGCCCCGAATGTTTAATTTTTAAAGGAATCTGACAAAATGTTTTCTAGAGTGGTATATTTTATACTCTTACCAGTAAGATAAGTGATCCAGTTTCTTGACATCCTCACCAGCGTATGATATTGTCACTATTTTTATTTTAGCCATTTTGATAATTATGTATATAGGGATATCTTATTGTGGTTTTAGTTTACCTTTTCCTAGTGGCCGATGACATTCAGCATCATTCAATTTTCTTATTTGCTATCTGTACCATTTCTTCAGTGGAATTTTTTTTGTCTTTTTTTTTTTTTTTGTCCATTATTTAATTGCATGGTGGTTTTTTTACTGTTGAGTTTTGATGGCTCTTTGTGTATTCTAGATACTGGTCTTTTGTTTGATATGCGATCTGTGGATATTTCTCCATCTCTCCAATTTGTCTTTTATGCTCTTAACAGAACCTTTCACATAGTAAATTAAAAAAATTTTTTATTAAGTCCAGCTTATTAATTTTTCCTTTTGTAGAACCTGCTTTTGGAATCAAGTCTGAGAACTCTTTGCTGAACCTTATATCCCAATAATTTTTTTATGTTTTTAAATAAAAGTTTTGTATTTTTTCCATTTAGATTTTTATATTACATTTAAGTCTGTGGTTCTATTTTGAGTTAATTTTAATATAAGATGTCAGACTTAGTTATCTAATTGTTCTTTTGTTGAAAGAAGTATATCGAAGTCTCTAACTGTAATTGTGGATTTCTCTATTTCTCTTTCAGTTTTATTTTTGCTTTGTTTAATTTGCACATCTGGATTTGGGATCACCATATATTCTTGATAGATTGACCCTTTTCTGTTTATATAATTTCTTTCCCTGTCTCTAGTAATTTTCTTTGCTCTAAAGTCACTTTATCTGATATTAATATAGTCACTCCTGTTATTTTTATTAATATTTTTATGCTATATCCTTCCCTTATTTTACTTTTAATCTGCCAATATCACTATACTTAATGTAAGTTTCTTAAAGAAAACACATAGTGGAATCATGTGTTTTAATTCATTCTTCTTGTCTCTGTCTTTTAGTAGGTATATTTAGACCATTTACAAATAATGTGATTATAAACATGCTAGGACTTAAGTCTGCTGTTTTTTATGTTTGTTTTCCCTTTTTCATTATTTGAAAACTTCTTCATTGTCATTTTATTCTTAAAAAATACTTCACTGGATACGGAATTCTGTGTTGGTGGGGTTTTTTGGGCTTTTTTTCCTTTTGCTCTTGAAATTTTATACCACTTTTTTCTGGCCTCCATGTTTTTTGCTAAGAAATCTGCTGTCATTTGGTGTTTTTGCCCTATAGATATGGTGTCCTTTCTCATGGCTTTCAAGACTTCTTCTTTGTCTTCCATTTTAAAAACTTTGACCCTTTATATGTCCCTCGTGTCTTTTGAATTTATTCCAGTTGCTCTATTTATTTCTCACAGCTTCATATTCAAGTTAATTTATTTCAACATATAAATCTTAATTTAAATTATCTTAAGATTAAGAATATCTGCTTACAGAGGTGCCTGGGTGGCTCAATGGGTTAAGCCTCTGCTTTTGGCTCAGGTCATGATCCCAGGGTCCTGGGATCGAGCCCCGCATCGGGCTCTCTGCTCAGCAGGGAGCCTGTTTCCTCTCTCTCTCTCTGCCTGCCTCTCTGCCTACTTGTGATCTCTCTCTGTCAAATAAATAAATAAAAATCTTAAAAAAAAAAAAAGAATATCTGCTTATCAAAATATAAAGAAAGTTACAAGAAGGGGCGCCTGGGTGGCTCAGTTGGTTAAGTAGCTGCCTTCGGCTCAGGTCATAATCCCACGGTCCTGGGATCAAGGCCCACATTAGGCTTCCCATTAAGCAGGGAGCCTGCTTCCCCTTCTCCCTCTACCTGGTGTTCTCCCTACTTGTGCTCCCTATCTCTTTGTCAAATAAATAAATAAAATCCTAAAAATTTTTTTAAATAATAAAAATGAAAGTTACAAGACAAAGCTCAACCTGTGAGAAGATACTTAAAATGCTAATAACTGAGAAAATACTGTACTCCTAATATATAAAATATTACTATAGATCTATCAAAAAAAGGTAAAGTGACTCTAGAAAATTGATAGGAGGTATAAATAGGAAATTCACAAATTTTAAGAAACAAAGTTTAGGCTTATTAATATTAATGGTACTGATTAATAATGAAAAGATATGATTTTGCCTCACCGGAGTGTCAAAATTTACACTTTTTTTTTTTTTAAATTAAGTGTTGGTGAGGATGTGAACAAAGAGAAAGTTGCATGCACTGTAGGCTGGGGTATGGTTTCCTAGTAGAGTTTTGGAAAACAAATTGGTATTACTTGATAAAGTTAAACATGCACATATTCTACAACCATGAAATTCCATTCTTAGACAAGTATACCCTAGAGAAACTTTTGTGCATTGTACCAATACACAGATACTGTTCATAGCAGCATTAGAGGAGGAAAAAAACAAACTTCACACAATCAAAATGTCCACTGGCAGAATTAACAAATTATAATGTAATCACACAACTGAATGCTATACAACACTGAAAATGAATGAACTGCATACAACAAGAATGCATCTCAAAAATGTATTGGTTGAAATAAAACTAGCAGAATAATACATATTGTATGTTGTCATCTTTAAAAGCAGGCAAAACTAAATGATATGTTGCATAGGAACATTTATAAATATGGTAAAGTTATAAAGAGAAGCAAGATAATAATTTACACAAAATTCGAAAATAAGAATGCAATCATGAGGGAAAAAATTGTATTTTTAATACTTGTTTTAATTTTATCATTGTTCTTTAAATAGTGACAATTATTAAAGATTTAAAATATTTGTAAAAAGTATAAACTGCAATAACAATCTGAAGATCAAGTGCAGACTAATTCTTAAAATGATTTTTCTTGTACCTTTTAATATTTTTACTGTTGGTTTTATTTAGATTTCTCAACAAATTATTTTTCTATAGCCATGTGTGCATTTCTATTAATCAAAAGTTCATCCTCCTTTAGCAATCTGTCATTTCTTTTTTGACTACAACAGATGAAATATCTTTTGACTGAATCACATTAGTGGAATGATCTCTCTGTGAAAATCTAACATATTTTCTATGGATCTGTAATTCATCATTTTAAAAACAACTTTGTGACATGTGGAGTGGAGAGGTAGAATAAAAGCCAATTTTATCTTGGAAGACTTGAAACATATATTCGTATACCCCTGTAACTTTTAACACTTAAATTCCATTGCGTTTATACCAAATCGTATCTTTAAATCTAAATTTTATAAAGGCAAATGCATTAATTAGAACTTGGAAGAGTATTATGCAGAGGGCATAAAAAATCTAAGCACGGAAAAAAGAGGTGATTGTTTTGTTGTTGTGTATGTGTGTGTATTTTTGTTTATTGGTTGGCTGGTTTGCTTTGTGTGTCAGTTTGTTCTTTTCTTGTTCATTTGTGTGCAGGTTTCTCAGTATATTGCTTGGTTTATTTGGTTGGTTTATTTCTTGAATTGCTCCAAAATGTTTCTTTTTTGTGCATTGTGTCAACAGTGCAATAAGAGAATTTTTAAAATTTTACTTCTTTTAATCAGGAAATTGCATATTGTCACTCTGATCCTTTTAAGGTCTTCAAAACCTCTCTCAGTGGTAGCTGCAAATGAGTGTAAATATTAAATCTAGATTCCATGATTACTTTCTTCAGGTTAAAAGAAATTAGCCTTAGTTCATGTAGTATCAATAAATGGTGTGCTGGAGAGAAGTGGGAGACTTGTTTAATGTGTTTTTCCCCCTCCAAGAATAGATAGAACATGTAGATTTGAGATAAGAATTCTCATTTACTACTTTCATTGTGGACTTTTATTCTTTGTATTGAGATTTCTTAGACCTTGGTAAAAATCCTAACAGATTCAGCCTCACTCAATTTTTGAATAGAAGTTGCATGTTCAGTAAATTTGTATTCCTGCATTTAGAGTTTAACTTTCTAATACCTTCAAGTATGCCTACTAATTTCTTACATTACTTTTAACTTAAATCCAAAGTACGTATATCGTTTAAAGTGAAAGTTTTAAGAAACATTATCCTCCTGCCAGCCTCTCAGTAGTTACATTTCTGAATGTCCTTTTTTCTCCTCAAATATTAAATTGATTTACATAACTTTACATAGAATTATTTTTTTTTTACCTTCCTCCTGTCCATCTACATATTTGATTATTAGGTGTTTTCAAACCATCTAGACATGATTGAGCCTTCTAATGAGCCTTACATCAATTTTGGCAGAATGAAGAGGTACTCGTACCTCTGTACAATTCTGCCATGGCCCTCAGTCTGGCTCCCTAACCTCCAATCTCACATCCTCAGAACTAAGATGATTTTGTTGATTATGTCATTCACTCCCATTGATGTCAGTTTTCTCAAGGCGTCAAGAACCCACAGGTTAACTTCCTCTCCTAGAATACTATCTCCCAATGGCCCTGTGTACAAGGAGGCATCTCCTGCCCCCATTACCACTCCCTATTTTTCTTTCCTGTGTTTTTTTCATTGTAACATATGTCCCCCTCTGACATTCTGTGTTTATCTTCCCACACCACCATCTATTGGAATGCGAGTTCCAATAGCACAAAGGTATCTGTTTTGTTCCCTCTTCTATCACCAAAGCCTAGTATAGTTCCAGACATATTGTAAGTGCTACATAAATATTTGCTGGATGGAGGGATAAATGAATGAATGTATGAAATATAGAGAAGTACTATGCATTTTTGGCACAAATTTTAAATTAGCATACTTTTCTTTTAAGCTATTATTTTAAATTGAGAAAACAATGTTCATCTTGTTTTCCTTGCAAGGGTCTTTAGTGCTATTATTTGCTCCCTGTTATGAGTTTGTTTTCTAAGAACCAGCTCTTTGAAATCGTATCATTTACCATTTCATATATTCTTTAGACCTATGGTGACTCTACCTTGCATGAAACCATATGAACGTCCTCTATTGGGTCACAGGTGGGGGAGTGGAAGAGAAACCTGAAGGGAAATTTGCAAATCTGTATGAATGAATTACTACTGATTTATATTCATATAACAGTTGGACCTGATACTGAATTGTGCCATTTTAGAACAATAAAGAATTTCCCAATTTTAGAGATAAAGAAAGTAGCCTCAAGTTTTAATAACAGCCACGAGTGCTTAATCAGCTGGTAACAAACCTAGGACTAGGGTCTGTTTTCTTGACATAAAGTTCTGTCAATGGACCACAACTGTGGGTCTATTCATTGCTTAAAGAGCCTCATAGATTAATTCCTCCTCCTTAAAACTCTTCTTCACACCATGCACACTTTTATGTATCCCAAAATGAAGTCTTCTTGGGGCACAGAGGACATTCCAAGTAGGAATTGCCTAGTTATGTGTTCACAGCTCATGTTCCTCAACTAGATTTGAACAGGCCATTAACTTTACATGATTCTCTGCCAGAGCTTTCTATTTCTGATGCTGTCCAGGATCTTTGAGAAGCCCTTGACTCTGTTTTTTTTGTTATTGTTTTTCTGTTTTGTTTTTATTTTTTTTTTTGATTTGTTGGTTCACATTTCTCCATAGGGCTAGTGTGAACTTATTTTCAGCTCTGTTTTTGGTAAGCAGCTTCATTGAGAAGTCTGCTTTCTCATTTTTCTTCTCACTCCACTTTGAATCCACTAATTTTCCAACATCTCTCAGTCTTAAGACACTCTAGTGCACGGGGATGACAAGAGATCTTGCCTTGTATAACTAGAAATATAAACCTTTTTTTCTTCTGGACTTAACCTTCTCAATGTCACATGTACATCTCATCAAACCATTTTTTTAAGATTTTATTTATTTATTTGACAGACAGAGATCACAAGTAGGCAGAGAGACAGGCAGAGAGAGGAAGGGAAGCAGGCTCCCCACTGAGCAGAGAGCCCGATGTGGGGCTTGATCCCAGGACCCTGGGATCATGACCTGAGTCAAAGGCAGAGGCTTTAACCCACTGAGCCACCCAGTCACCTGCCATCAAACCATTTCAACATTACTGTGGGATTTCATCAGTTGAAGGTGATTTGGGAAGAGGAACTAAGGATTCCTCTTCAGGTAGTGCATGGGGGTGGGGGAGCTCTAGAGTTTAGAATTTCTCTGCTCAGGCACCTGTTCTATTAAACATGAGAACTAATGGCTTTCTTGTCCTGTCTGGGGATCAAACCTGTGACATTGGTATTGTTAGCATCACATTGTACCCACATGAGATAACTAGCCACCCTCAAGCATTTTTTCTAGAAGAGAGGACCTACCCATTTACTAGTTGGTTAATATTAATCTATTGTTACTTATAGTTTTTTTCTTCTTTGCTTTTATTTTATGGGCCACTATTTGGGGAATCATGAGAGCAATTGCAGGGCACTAACACTAACAATGCTAAGATTGCAAGTTATCTTTAGTTCAGAACACGTTAAGAATGAGGGTCAGAGGCCTCAGGGTCAGGTGGCTCAGTCATTAAGCATCTGCCTTCAGCTAAGGTCATGATCCCAGGGTCCTGGGATCAAGCCTGTGTCAGGCTGTCAGGCTTCCTGTTCTTCAGGAAGAGACTGCTTCTCCTTTCCCCACTCCCCCTGCTTGTGTTTTCTCTCTCACTGTATCTCTCTCTATATATCAAATAAATAAAATCGTTAAATAAAATAAAATAAAATAAAATGTAAAAAATTAAAAAAATAAAATCGTTAAGAAAATAAAAAGGGGCACCTGGTGGCTCAGTGGGTTAAGCTTTGCCTTGAGCTCAGGTCATGATCTCAGGGTCTTGGGATTGAGTCCTGCTTCTGGTTCCCTGCTGAGCGTCACCTATGAACAAAGCCCTAAATCTCATAATAGAATTTAGGATACATATTCTACAGTCCTTCATCTGGAAATAAAAGGTCTAAATAAATGGGTAATTGGAAGCATTTACAAGGGGTCTAAAGTCCTGATGGCATTGTATACATAGGTACATCCCCCCAAATTGCCATGTTCACCATAGAGTGTCCAGAATTTCCTATATGTGTTATCATTCATAGTTGAAAGTAGTGACTCAGAATAGCCTACAGTCACCTTTGAATAGCATGACATTTTCATTTTCTGTGTAAACTAGTAATTATGTTGAGGTATTGAGATATTTTATCTAACTATATCTTTGTTTTAAGAATCAATGTTCTTGGGATGCCTGGGTGGCTCAGTCGGTTAAGTGGCTGCCTTCAGCTCAGGTCATGGTCTCAGGGTTCTGGGATCGAGTCCTACATCGGGCTCCTTGCTCTGCAGGGAGCCTGCTTTTCCCTCTGCCTCTACCTGCCACTCTGCATGCCTGTACTCTATCTCTCTGACAAATAAATAAATAAAATCTTAAAAAGAATCAACGTTCTTAAAGAAAAAAAATCTTAACTATGTAAATATGCCTAATTATTTTCCCTTCAAATTAGTAGAATAGAAATATGTTTCTATGGAATTAGCTTTTCTCTATAACCCTGTCCCTGAAGCATATTTGTATGTATTTTCCCAGCATTGAACATCCATCAAATTAATAATGTTGTTCTCAAGTAATTTAGTGGTACCAAATAATGTGTACACCTACCCTTGTTAAATGTTGCATAACTATTATTATCATCTTTATTTTACTTCTGGAAGAACTGGAGTTTGTGGTATGTGATTGTTAATTTTCTGTGTCAACTTGAGCGGGCCACAGGATGCTCAGATATCTGGTTAAGCCTTATTTCTGTGTATGTTTTGATGATGTTTCCAGAAGTAATTAGTACTAGAACCGGTGATCTAGAGTGACGAAGATGTTATTTCCAGTGTGGGTGGGTGGTCATCATCTAGCCACTGTAGAAAGGCTTAAATAGAACAAAAAGGTGGTTGGGGCGCCTGGGTGGCTCAGTGGTTTAAAGCCTCTGCCTTCAGCTCAGGCCATGATCCCAGGGTCCTGGAATTGAGCCCAGCATCTGGCTCTCTGCTCAGCAGGGAGCCTGCTTCCCTCTCTCTCTCTGCCTGGCTCTCTGCCTACTTGTGATCTCTGTCAAGTAAATAAATAAAATCTTAAAAAAAAAAGAACAAGAAGGTTGTAGATTCTTGGATTTGTTCTCTGACTGATTGCCTGAACCACAGTATTGATATTCTCCTGTCCTCACTGCCCCTTGTTCTCAGGCCTTTAGACCAAGACTGGAATCTATAGCATCAGCTCTCCAGTTCTCAGGCCTTCAAACTATACAACTGGCCTTTCTGTATCTCCAGCTTACAGGTGACAGATCATAGGCCACCTTAGTTTCCAAAACTGCATGAACCAATATGTTACAGTCTCTTTCTAGATTGATCGATTGATCTATCATTTATGTCTTTCTATTGTATCCTATTGGTTCTTTCCTGGAGGACCCTGACTAATTTAGGACATACATCTAATACAGGGACACCCTCATCTAGAAATAGTGATCATGGGTGAAAGGGACATGTATTTGCATGGACAGTGACAGAATTAAGATTCACATGCATTTTTTAGTATTCTAAAAGAGACTGTAAAGCCCTTTTGAAGGAAATTTCTTTTTCTTACTGTACACAAACAACAGTCTTACGATTTGTATGTTTTGAGTGCCTTATTAGTGAATGATATGATAATAATGAAATGATAGAATTAAGCTTTGGAATGCAGTAGTTCAAATGTGCAATGTGTATATATCTGTGTATAATGCATTTATAAATATGCATGCATTTTCATGTACATACCTCTCTCTCTCTCTATCTAGTTATTTATAGTTCTGGGTCATGATGGTCTTTGAAGGTTGGACTGAAGGACTCAGTATAGGAATTTAATGTAGCAGAGACAATGCGGGTAGTTTAATACCTGTGTGATATGTGCTAATTTGGCTGAAATAAATGTTCCTTTCTCCCAAATACCAACACACATAGACCATGTTCTCAGGTTTTTATTTCTATCTACTAAGTACATTTTACAATATTATGTTGTATGCAGTGCGAAACTATTAGAGTGATTCCTTTGTCAAGCATTTATTATTAGTAACCTGATGGGTGTTAAAAGTAAAAGAAGTTTTGAATGTAAGATTTATTCAGTGTGAAAATTCTAGGCCATATAAAATATCTGGATTGATAGCATTGAAAGGGAAAAGGAGAAGAATAACCAAGAATATTGCTATTCTAGTGATCAATGGAAATTAGCTTAAATTTGACTCAAGTTCTGACATACCTTGTAGCAACTGAGTAATAGGCTAGATAATTTGGAAGCTTCATTAATTGTCCTTAATATTTGGGTATCATTTTGTTGTTGTTAATATTAATCTGGTGCTTAAAATCAGGATACAGATGAGAAAGACCTTGCTTGGTTGTCACCAGAGGAGCTGAGAAATAATTAATATACATATCCCTCACTATTCACAGAGCATTTTCATTTCATTTTATTTGCTTTATTATTAGAACTATAAGGATAAGGAATTTCATAATAACTCTCAGAAAATAAGTACACTACATATACAACCAGTGAAATCTTCTCTAAGCTACTGATTCTGGGGAATTGAAAAATGGATGATTTGGGTAGTTTTCTCTAACAGAGGATATGCTAGAGAGTGAGGTAGATCTAGAATTGAGTCTTGCCCCTTATACTTATTAGTCATGTGGCATTTGGGCCATTTATTTATTTTCTCCTATACTTACTTTCCTTTCCCAAGAAATGGACCTAAATATTCCTTTTATTTAGGACATTTTTAAGGATATCAGGTGTACTTTATTTCTAATCCTTGAGAACCAAGTATATTCTTATTAGAAGTATTATTACTAAAGTAGATTTTTATTTACTTTTCTTGCCAGTCCTATTTATTGCTAATGTGCAGTTGTAAATGGTTTATGAATTTTTCTATATTGGATCCCATATATTATATACATTCTAGTAATAATAAGTGGCAATGTTAGAGATTAAATAACAAAGCCTGTCTTATTTGATAATTAACAAATATACCTCAAACCACAAGTGAGCTTAAAGTGATTGAATTTAAAGAAGTAGTCACTACTATATTGAAATGTGTCATTGTCTTCATTTTTAACTTGTGTTTAAGGGACATTTCATGACAAACTTGACTTCTAACTAATAGCCGCCTAAATGAAGCTGGATAAATCATGCCCTTGTTTTGTGCTTAACAGGAATTAGGCTAAATGCTTTATATATGTTATCTCATATAATTCTCAGGAAAAGCCTTGTGAGATAGAAGTAGTAAGATAAGATCTTGACATATTTATCTTCATGCTTTCCTTGTTTCCAGAACATCTAGCCTCTTCTAGTGTTGTCTCAAGGGAAATTATCCACAGATCCACAGCAAATATGCAATGATAAAGAAACTACTGATATTTTTTGTTTTGTTTTGTTTTGCTTTTCTCTAAATCTCATTGGGCTCTTGAAAAACGAAAGAGTAGGCCATAAAGAGATTTAGTAGAAACATTGAAATAAAACCCCCTGAGAATATGTTGACCGCATTCTTTTGCCCATTCCCTCAACCTGTAGAAAATGAGGGTTGATGAAGTAGAATAGTGAGGAGAAAACAAGTATGGAAACCCCAGAGGCTCATTTCTTCTCTCTTTTAGAATCTTCATAAAAATCAGTCTTAGTAGGTTTGAATCAGCTCAAGAAATCAATGGCAGATTCCAGTTGCTGATCTGAGAGGCTCTGCTTCTCCAACAAGACCATTTTCTCAAACCGGAGCATTTATTATTCTCTGGCAATAAATATGGAGAGCCTTAAAATAGTCCCACCCCCGAGGAACCCTTTCCATAGTATATCCATTACAGGTAAACCCCCCTCAAGCATGCCTCTGTCTGAAAGTGAGAACTGCCATGATGGTCAGTGCAAGGCTACTGTTCTGCTTCTAAATTTTTTTCTAATAAATTCTATTGTACATATATGCTAATGGCTATAAAGGTTTCTGTCTCTGCACTCTTTACTCAACAAAAAAGGAAAGGGAAACGGCTTAACTTTGGAAAAGTTGATATTGGAAGGGGGGGCAGAAGACCTTGCTAAGTGGAAAAGAGGGGACCATACAAGAGTCCTGCAGGGAGTGCTTGAAACTCAATCATGTGCCTGGATAACTACCTGATCAGCTGTCTTCCTCATTTTTCAGCTGGAACCTTTTAAACCGCCAGTGGATTATATCTGTCTACGTTTAAGAACTTAGCTGTGCTCAAGTCCGAGTTGTCCACTGTTCCCATGCCCTCCATGCCTCTTCCCAGTCCAAGGCTGAGCTCCTTGGTGCTTGGAAAAGCAGTGTTGGTGTGTAGGATGGATTGAGAAGATTACAACATAGTTGCTTTGGTAGTGATGCACGGTATGGATATCTACCCTCACTGCTTGTTATTTAGCTATTTAATTATTCTTCTTTCAACCAACAAAAACATTGAAGTTTGCAAAGATTAAAAAACTTGTCTATGGGCTTGTGTATAGCATCTATCAGAGCTAAGATTTAGACTTATATCTCTGGGATTTGAAAAAAATATCTTTAAAAGAAACTTATGTTCTGGGTACCTGGGTGGCTCAATGGGTTAAGCCTCTGATTTTGGCCCAGGTCATGATCCCAGGGTCCTGGGATGGAGCCCCACATTGGGCTCTCTGCTCAGCAGGGAGCCTGCTTCCTCCTCTCTCTCCGCCTGCCTCTCTGCCTACTTGTGATCTCTATCTGTCAAATAAATAAATGAAATATAAAAAAAATAAAAGAAAAAAAGAAAAAAAAGAAACTTATGTTCCTAAAAAAATACAAATAATGAAACTGAGTGTTTTATAAATTAATGATAATAGTAGAGAAATGGTAAAACTAAAGCTTTAGAGTAGAGTAACCCACAATTTTCCCACGAGTTTCTATTACATGATCATGGATTACAACGGATAATAGTAGCAAGTTTTCTTTTGCAATATGGATTTAATTGATGCCCATTTTATCTAAGAAGTTCCTAGACAGTCTGATGGACCAATAAGCTAAGTCAGTATATCATTAAAATTAGTATAGTACTAATGTATCATTGGGTGTTACACGCAACTGATAAATTTTTGAACAATACATCTGAAACTAATGATGTACTATACGTTGGCTAATTGAATTTAAATTTAAAAATTTTAAAAATAAAACCAACCACATTTTTATATTATTGAAATAAAAGATAATATAGTTCTTTATTAAAAAGTTAGCTAAAATTGATAGCAAATATATAATATTATACATATATTTACATTTAACATTCAAAGGTAGTATAATTACATCAAAAATATTTTGGTGTTTATAAAACTGAGGGAAAAGACCATAAAAAACATTTGGATATATATGGAAAGATTATGATTATCAATATAAAATTAAGTAACAGTATGGTCACTGTTGAACATTTCTTAGAAGATTGGTAAAGCCTATGAATACTATTGCCTACCATTGGCCTAAATAGAAACCATAGAGAGGATAAAGGGAAATAAAAATATTTTTTAAAAGAGAAATAAAAGAACTTAACATGTATATTCAGAATATTCTCTCTAAAAAGAGCAGTGAATACACATTGTTTCTGAGTTCACATGGAACAGCATTGGGCTCTGAGCTCAACGCAGAGTCTGCTTGTCCCTCTCCCTCCTCCTCTGCTCCTACCCCTGCCCCTGTGCATGTGCAGGCACTTTCTCTTTCTAAAATAAAGAAATAAAATCTCTAAACACACACACACACATACACACACGGAGACAAGTGAAAATGAAAACACAATGGCTAAAATCTTTAGGATACAGCAAAATCTGTTTTAAGAGGGAAGATTATAGCAATACAGGACTACCTCAAGAAACAAACAAACAAAAATCTCAAACAACCTAACCTTATATGTAAAGGAGCTAGGAAAAGAAAAGCAAACAAAGCCCAAAGCAGGAGAAAAAAGGGGCGGGTGGGGGGACCACTGGAGCAGAAATAAATGCAATAGAGACTAAGAAAACAACAGAGCAGATCAGTGAATCCAGGAACTGGTTCTTTAGAAAGATCAACAAAGTCAATAAACCTTTAGACAAACTCATCAAAAAAAGAAAGAAAGAAAGGAGGTATCTGTTGATTGGATATATTTGCTAAGCAGACTGTTCTCCACTATCCTGCTTTGTTTGATCTCTACCTTAAGTAGAGAATATAAGGAGGGATACCAGGAAAGACTCAAGCTTGTTGAGTTGATGCCTACAGCCTGTCTTCCTGGTAGTTTGAAACATGTTACATGTAAAAATATTAAAAACATTATGACATACAGTTCTAGAAACATTTCCTCTGTGCACGGGGATAATTATCTACCTCTTACTTGTGGGCATTTGGGATCACTTTTTTTTTTTTTTTAACAGAGAAATCACAGTAGGCAGAGAGACAGACAGAGAGAGGGGGGAAGCAGGTGCCCTGCTGAGCAGAGAGCCCAATGCAGGCCCCTATCCCAGGACCCTTAGATCATGACCTGAGCTGAAGACAGAGGCTTAACCCATTGAGCCATCCAGGAGCTCTGGAATCACATTTATAAAGCTCTTCCTGTAGTTAAGAGTACCCGAGGTCCATCTAGAAATTTGGTTGCATACAACTAGAATACAAATTTTTTGTTTCTTGTTATTTTCCCAAACCCCAGACCAGTTGTTTTGGGAGTTTGCAGAATAGAAATTTTCCCCCCTCTCTTTTAGTCAGTGTTTTCTTTAGGTAGCAATTTGTGTTAAATTAGCTAGTAGATTTCAAGCATGTAAACTTCTAGTCCTTAAGGTGATGAGACCATAACATGATATGGGTTTTGAAATAGCGAATGAATTCATTTTAACTTAAATCTGCAAAATGAGAGACTATTAAATCAGGTTTCAGGTTTTGTTTGATGAGAGATGTTGAAAAATATGAAGTCATGGCTTTGATTTTTAGTTTATTCACTGATAGGTGATTTAAATAATTATTTACATTTCACTGTATGAAAGAAGAAAATGGGGGAAGAAATGAAGAGAAATTACAGCAACAGAGGATGAGAAAGAGAAGGGCAAAAACTAACAAAGCTCAGGCACATTATCATGGATGGGAAGCTTTCCAAGCATCATAGGTACTTCTCTGGATTCTAAGCCCATGAGTATGGCCTTGGGACCCCTATTCTATAAGGGCTAGGGAGAAAAGTTATCACAGATTCTTTTCTTTGTACCTGAACACAAGCATGATCTTGTGGTAGTGTAACTGTGTAATTGTATTCTTGTGGTAGTGTAACTACTACTATGTGGTAGTATAACTGTTTGTAGTATGTATCTAAAAGCCCAGGCATCTTTAATTTAAGACTTCATGTACATGTCTCAAAAATTATTTTTTTGCAGTTCAGAATCAAAAGCATCAAATCAATTGTGGGCATTGTGGTAATTGAACAAATGCTTTTATTTTTACTTTGCAACATTTATTCTCTACGAACTCTGGGATATTCTAAAGGATGCTGTTTGTGGTTTGAACTAGCAGCTAATGTGTGACACGGACTCTCCCATAGCTAGAAAACACAGGTCTGAGGATCAAGAGCTAGAACCTCAAAAATTACCTAGAGAATTGTTGATTCCTGTGCTTCCAGTTTGGGGTTCTATTAGTTTGGAGATCACTTTTAAAACTACCCTTAGATCAAGAGAGGAAAAACTATATTGTTATTCAATCACTAAACACCTCCACTGAGAACAGAGAGAGTGGGATTTCAGCTTTGATTTTTATAAGTATCCAGAATTGTGCCTGGCACATAGTAGTTGTTCAGTATTTATTGACAGAATGAATTCTGCTCTAAACTGAGCATCTTATCTTGCTTTGCATCTGTTGTGCAGTTTCACAGCATAACTAATGTGTCATCACATTGTATCACAGTGTTGCCAATATCATGCCCACATCAACTCTGTTTGTGTTGATACCTGTGGACTGGTCTAGAAGCTGGATCTGCCAAGGCAACTGATGTACATATGTTCGGTGCCTTATTTTATCATAACCTCTAAAAATATACATTGAGAAATTCTTGCTGACTAAATATTAACAAGTAGTCTCATTTAAAATAAATTAGTTAAAGTGAAAAAAGATGACAACAAAAATATACATATAGTAAGAAGCTGGAAAATATTTTTGTGGGAGAGATTAAATAGTTGCTACATTTCAAGTTTACCTCCCTGAAGCAGCTGTCATCATGGATAGGAAGATGAGAATTGCCAAAATCATTTTTAATATATGTTAAACCTTATATTTCTAGCCTGTAATATACACTTGAGAGTAATTTACTTTCTTTGGGAAGTTCCAATAATTCTTTTAATTCATCATTGAGCACAATAAAACAATAATTTACTAAGTGGTAACTTACTTAATATACTCATATTAGCTGATATTTTATTACTAGGAGTGTTTTTAGAGGCAAATGCTAATTCTTAGTAAAATGTTATTGTCATTTGAAATGATGTAAATACCTTAATTGTTTTAAAATGCATGCTTTAGGGTGCCTAGGTGGCTCAGTCTGTTAAGCATCTGCCTTTGGCTCAGGTCATGACTCAGGATCCTGGAATCCAGCCCAGTATGGGCTCCCCACTTGGCAGAGAGCCTGCTTTTCCTTCTCCCTCCTGCCTGTGCCCTCTCTCTCTCTCTCTCTCTCTCAAATAAATAAATACAATGCATGCTTTAATATATAGACTTTTCACTGTATTTTGAACTACATATTTAAGGTTAGCTGGGAGCAGTATTTTTAGAATTAAGATATGTTTGGTTTTAAAACAAGTTTGGATGGAATACTTCCAATATTTTCCTATAGCTAAGGAAATTTAGTTTTTAAATAACTGCTGTTATTTGTATGCATTTTGGTAAATATTTTAATTGTACTTGGCCCTAAGAAAGTCTCCTAGTACTCTTGGGAAAAAAAAAAAAAACTAAGCAAGAATAAAATTATAGAAACATTTCTGGTAACATGCTTATATTACAGAAATTTTTCACTAATGTAATTTAATAGACACTCACTTTAAAGAGATATGAAGTATGTTTGGTCTAATAAGATACACTTATTTCAGTAGAAAGTACAAAATCCATACTACAGCAAAGACAGTGAGCAAGAGTTGTAGGAGAGAGAAACAGAGGCAGGATGAAGCTGCGGAGTTGAATGGGGTCCACCACTGTGAGTGGTCAGGGTGCCGGCACAGCTCGGAGGGGACATACAGGGACTTAACCAGATTGTGAGTGGAGATGAGAGCAGAATTGCATCAGAGCATCTATCTTCTCAATTTTTTTTTTTGGTCTCCAATTGTCACTTGGTTCTTTTATATCCTGTTTATCTTCTTTATATCTCTTTTACTTCTCCCTTTTACCTACCCACCTTTGCCCTATAGACACCTGTTAACTTGGAAGGTTTTTCTGTGTGCACATCTCAGCTCATTAATAAACTCAACACAGGTGTACTGAGCGCATATGACATGTCAGACATTAAGCAAGATTCTAGATGTAGAATTACAGAAATGTAGTCTTCTCTTCCCTCAGGAAATTACAGTTCAAAGGGGAACAAATAGATAATAGATCATGATAGTATAATGTTAACATAGCTATGATGGAAAATGATTAATGAAAACGGAAGCTAACCTTTAGTGAGCATATAGTATGTACTTATCTGTGCTAATTATATACATTATTTCTTATTTAACTCTCAGAGGAATGAGATAATTTACACTATTGTCTATCATCCTTACTACAAAGTTAAAAACTAAAACCTGTTCATAGAACAAAACAAAACAACACAAAATAATTGGGACAGCGTGATAATTATCAAAGTGCAGTTACAGTAAATCATTTAAATTACCACAAGTTCAAAGTAAATAAATAAATAAACAAACAAACAAATAAATAAATAAATAAAATTACCACAAGTTCTTAAAATGTGGATTCCAGAGCTCCCAACACCAGACCTACTGAATTCATATTTTTGAAGAAGGGTTTAGGGAATTTGACTCTTCTCATACAAATTCTCGTCCTTAAATGAGACAACAATTTTCAAGACTAAAGTAGAAATTCTCTTAGAAAATTTGGCTGTCTCTTTAGATAATATGTGTATGTGTATGTCTAAAAATAAATTTAAAATCACCTTAAGATGATCATATATATTATCTAATAAATAATAGAGGGTTTCTTAGAAAATAAGGTTCTATTTATGCTTCTAAAAGTGTATAATTTTATGCTTTTAATATAATTTTTCAATCTCATTTAAAAGAAAACAGAAATAGGCTAAACTCAGGTATACTTATTATTTAACAATGTACATTGCA